>OU898279.1:161813806-162068467 GCA_918026665.1 Diabrotica balteata | reverse complement strand
GTTTTAGATCTCATCGTTCGACATCATGATAATTTGGTAATTTTTACAATCACATATATCCGACCTTTATGGACTTGGGGAAACAAGATTGAATTAGCAAGCCTTTTTTGAGTGTCGACGGAGTCCTGTGGCATTGGTCAAAAACTCGCTTCGTAATCCGCTAAAACCTGCGAAGAATGTTCGACTTGTTATTAAGTTATCACTATTAGTACAGAATTTTTTAGATAGAGATTTTAAGGTTATTTCGTCAACGGAAAAGCTGTCATCTAACTCGTAGTGACCACTAAATGTGCGTACCATCAAAAGGTGCTGGAATAAGGACAACTTTGTTTAGTGATAGGCATTTAATGGATGTTAGGCACAAAAGTATTTCATTCGAGTCAGTTCAATACGGCGTGTATATGCTGTAGACGCTATGTACTCTTTTGCAGGTGGAACAGAATATTGAAACAACTTGTCGATTAATGCACAATAGCCATTAATAATATATAAAAGGTGGTGTCGCAGCATATTGGTCTTTCCTTCTCATATCAAAAAACTAAAACCATAAAATTTAACAGAAAAAACGACAAAAGATAATCCAATTTTGACATACACCGGAAGATTACTAGATGTTATTGTTCGTCATAAAGTTTTAGGATTAACTTTTGATCCAGACTTACTTGGAATACACACATTACAGGAAACGGTAAATGTGTAAATCTAGTTTAGCACATTTCCAATGGGAGCTGACGAAGATAGGTATTGTTACAGCTTACAGATCAATTATCTGCTCCAAAAGAAAGCTATTGGTAGTTTTGTCTATATATCTGCATCCAAGTCAGATCTAAAAGTTTTAACTCTGTATACAATACGGGTCCTTTAGGATCTGCTTAGGTGCCTTCAGATCTAGTCCAGCTCAAAGTATGTACTGTGAAGCTAACAAACCGCCACTCTGGTTAAGGAGCAACATCTTCTTTTGTCATATACAGTTAGCTTATCAGCCAATCCACAAAAGCCATCTACGAATTATATCCAGATCAGTAGCCAAACTACCGAATTTAACCGAATAATTCACTCATTACATTTTCAGGACCACAAGAGCTGCACAACCTTCTCTTGTATACTAAATATCTATTCTGGACGGTTTTGATCTTGCTGCAACTTCACCCTTGCATATCTCTACACATCCGTCGTGACGTAAGCAACTTTCGAATGTCAACACTTTTCTTTGCTCTTTCGATAAACATGAACTACTCATAAAGCTATAATTAAACAATTTTTCCTAGACATGCTTAATAGAAATCAGTTTCATAAAGTTTAGTATACAGAGGTCTCTAAAAATGATGTAAGGGTGGGTAGTGCTGTTGTTTCCTCTTTCAGCACTACAAAACGAATCACACTTTCCAGCCCTTTGTAGTGTATACACTGGAGATCTATATAGGTACCGTCGAGGCTTTTCGTATATTGGAACCAACTGACTGCAATGTAGCGATTTGTACAGACTCCTTATCATCAATACAAGTAATTAAAAACATACTCTCAGATCATCCTCTGGTAAATTTAATACATAACATATATAATAAACTTATGTGGAATAAAGAAATCGGGAACTGGCGGCCATATGAAACCAAAATACCACGAGGAAGACATAAACTTACGGACCATGGAGTAATTGTCACTATTGTCTGGGTATCTTCACATATAGGAGATGTACAAAAAAATATTTAAAAAGCGTATATATGACCAATGACGAGCTAATTGAAACACCACCCGAGTCACTTACACGATGTACAACCAGTTATACTTTTCTTAGAGCCACAACCTGTGTCCAGGAAGACAGAAGATTAAGAATTCGACACACTCGTCTTACACATAGGCTTTCTTAATGGCATTCTACCGATCCACCTGCCTTGCGGCCATTGCAGTAGTCCCTTAATCGTCAAGCATTTCTTTAAAGAATGTCCACATCTTTCTACTAAAAGAAAAACAACACCAGTTGCGGAGGTAGCTATACAAGAAATGTTGTGTGAAACTGAAAAAATTTGTAAGCCGTGTTTAAATATTTAAAAACATTCAAGTGGTTTATTAACAAATTAGTGGCCTTTCAGATGGTCACTTATGTTAACAGAGGTCATCATGTGTGCATGAAAGGGAACAATCGATTGGTGAAAGGATATCAGGTATCAGGGGTGGTATTTGTAAATCTAAATGCCGCTTACGACACTTTAAATTAGAGGGCATTTCTCTAAAAACTATATGACATCCCTTAGATGATAAACTTAACTTGTATTATACGCGTATACCTACAGAACAGAGAATTTTTGTAAATCATAGCAGATAGAGAACGCAGAAGGACGATTGGGGTAGCGTAATGCGCATAATTCACTCATATAAACCAGAGTTTCCAAGAATAACAAAGCGAAGTAGCATAGCTCTACTAATAAGCAAAACCAGACAAATAACATTGATAATTGTTGACTACATCTCCAAGCAAATCCTAGAGGATGAAACACGGAACAATATAGATTAAAAAATAATAATTGTAGTACGAGACCTAAGAGAGTAAGTCAATAGAACTCAGAGTTAAGTATTATAGAGATCTTGAAAAGTTTGTGGCAATAAAAACAACATTTGCATTAATCATCATGGAAGATATAAATACAAGATTTGTCAACGACATATAGTAACCAGGTATGGCGTACATGAAGTCAAGTCAGTAACAGTAGATATTAAACTTATAAAATGGAGGAGAACCACTTAACAAATGTTTACACCCAAAATGAAATACTCAAATAAATAATAACATATTTTCCATAACCAAGATTATAACAAAGTGTAACGTATTTACCAAGCCAGATTACAAAATCAGTGAATATACTAATGTATATGATCGATACACAGAGGAATTTCATTAACCAAAGAGCAAAGAAATAGAAGCAGAAAACAATAGTTGTTGGAATTAAAATTCTTTTTATATTAAAAATATAAAAGTATATATATAAAGAAAATATAGTCTACTATATAATATAGAATAATATATTATAAATATATATCATATATATGAGAATATAACAGTGAAAGAATTTGATTAAATCAACGGAAATCTAAGTCAAAACTATGTGACCTGAGTTGATAAGATATACAGATCATGAGCACTAAAGGGCGCCTTAGAGGCACCCAATGGCTTTTAGTAAGAAATATTTGTTTCTTTCTTTCATTTTCGCTTATCCTTATGTACTGAGATCTTCTCTGGCTCGATATGTGACTTTTCTCCATTCCTTCTTGTTATTCATTTTTCTTTTCATGGCGTCTAGTCCAATTTTCTCCATATCTTTTTCTACCTCCTGATTCCATCTATTTTTTGGCCTTCCTTTTCTCTTTTGTGAAGTTACATTGTAGTTTAGTACCCTTTTTGGAGTCCTCGTGTTTGGGCATCCTTTTAGGTGACTCGCCATCTTAGTCTCTGTCCTGTATGAACTCCTATTCATGTTGGTTGAATAGATAAATTTCTTATTAATTCAATCATTTGAATCTGTCTAACCAATACACCGTCCCCTTATTATATCCTCCATACTTCATCTTCCTCCAAGGATTTTCCTTTTCCCATATCGCCAGTAGAGTTTGTTCATTTTTTTGGTCATTGTTCCACGTCATTTAATTTCGTCATTGTCCACGTCTCACTTTGCAGGTATGTAGTCTTATTGGTTGTATAGTTGTTTTTGGTATAACTGTAATTTTCTGCCTATAGCGTTGATAAAAACGTTGCCTGTTCAACCATCCCACTAAGAGGCATAGTACACTTCTATTGCCTGGTCATTTATTACTAGCATTGTATTTCTTCTTTAATGTTAGGTTATGCGTGATGATTAGATGTACCTAGGTATTGTAAATCATTCCACCATTTCGAAATTCGGATGAAAAATTCTTTCTTCTACTTCTACTTTAACCTTTTGTCCATCGCCTTAAACTGATCATCTGTCCATCTGAGGCCTACATTGTGTTTTACGTTTCAGTATGATGTTAAAGGTCCCTTGTCCTTTGCAGGGCTTTTACTATTCAGCTGTACTATCTCCTGTAGCTCTTTTTTCCGCTTTGCCAGGCAACTACTATATCAGGGCCGCAAATGAGCCAAAAACTTGGTTGTCTTTTATATGATATAGGAAGACCTTCGTTCTATTTAATTCTCGCGTACTCGCAATATTTTTTCTAGGCTTAATAATTGAAGAGTAATGATCGACAAAAGGATCGCCCTGCCTTAAATCCTTGTCATATCGACTATAAATGTTGGTCCGATGCATGATTGGTTGGACTTTGAGCTCTGTGTTTTCTGTATTCTCTAAAGTAAGAATGTATCATGTTACGCAACCTTTCTGCTAACTTTTCCCAAGGTTCCTCAAGGGTCGCTAGTTAATTCCTTCCTTTTTATTGCTGTCGTATGCTTGCCTGGAAGTCGATAGTATAGGCGCGATCGTTGGTAAGTTGTGGTTCATAAGCTTTCTGCTTTGTAAACTACTCATTATTATGATATGCTTGGTCCCGTTAGTGTGCTTCTCCCCTCGTACTAAATTCACACTGGGTATACGAGCCTATTTATGAATTTTCAGCTTCTTGTTCCAGACTGTATATTGTTATCGATTGTGAATAGGATTTTATATATGGTATTTAGTAAAACGCTAGCTTCCTCTGTAAATTACGGCATTCTGTTTTGAGAGGTTTTGCTTTTTTGTGTAATGAGACAAATGAAGATGGCCTTCCTTTCCAATCTTCTGGTCTGCGGTGTCTTTTAAGTTAATTATCTTCGCTCTTTATGATCTTTGCATAAGCCAATTAGGTAGTCAGTTTTCCACTCATATTTACATTCAGTCTCTGCTGTTATGTTATCCTAACTTCCAGGGGATTTTTGTGTGTTTTTCAAATTTTTATGATGTACCTTCCTCGATTTCGTTTTTGCTGGTGTGAATTATCTTACCTAAGTCGTCTATTGTGTTTCAATTCTTTTATGGGGGGCTTCTGCTTGCCATATATTCGCTTATGGTTTGACCTATTCTTACCCAGTTAGTAAATTCTCATCAAAAGACTCTTCCATCTTTCGACTATTATCTGCCTTCCCGGCTATATTCTTATTTCCTGCGGTGGTTTTAACGAATGGATGGGTTTTTTGTTTGGAAACCTTGTTTGTTCATTTCTGGCACCTTGATACAGGTTTTTTATATTTTTTATGTCTGCAATTATCGTTCGTCTAATTCTTTTAGCTTATTTCTCTATGTGTTGTTCTCGTTCTTTTCTCTCGCAGCACCCTTTTTGTCTTTGCTGCCCTATTAATCTAATTCTTGTGTCTCTATTGGTTTCTTTCGTGATCATTTCCACTCCTTGATGATTTTTTCTTAGTTCCTATTTCTTGTTTGGAACACTCTATGTATCGAACCAGTCTTTCATCTGATGTTATTTCTATCTTTGTATATCACATTCTTTTGCTGCTTTGTTCAGTATGAGCTTTTATGATTTTCCCAGTTTGTTCTCAGTTTGGAGCTCTTCTATCTTGTATCTATGTTTAGTGCTCATTTCCATTGTTTCCCGTCGTAATATTTCTTGCGCCTTGTTTTTGGTTGACTTAAGCGAATGTGGGTTATGTATAATAATTCGTTTTATTTATTTTTGTGTTTTGTTTTCGTCTAGGTAGGCATAGTTTGCTGAGATTTTTGATACCCACCAATGTAGTGAATCTTGAGTCAGCGTCTGGTCCTCTGTATGTTCTTATCATATTTTCCCCCCCCTTTTATATAAAAATACATTTGCTGTTCCTCTTTTTTCGAGGTGAGCACGTGGTCTATTTTGGTTTTTAGTCTTGCTAACTGGCGATAATCCAATGTTTCCTTGGTGTATTTCTTTTCCTGTTCGAAATATGTGCTCTATTATGATGCATAATTTTTTTCTCTTGCGATCTATATCAGGAATTGTTCCATTCTCATTGGTTTCATTGTGTTTACTATATTTTTGACCTATTGTCGGGTCTAGAATACTTCTCCTTCCCTATGTTTGGCATTTGCGTTCGCCTAGAAGAATGTTCAGAATCAGAGTCTGGGTATAGTTTTCGGGATTGGTTCTGTTTATAATATCATTGTAGAACAACATTCATTAATACGTCATTATCTTATTTTCTTGCTGAATGGATGCGTGAATATTTATGAGGAGTGATTTTTATTTGGTCTTTTCCCCGTGTAGACACCTTGATACTACATATGCGGTCTGATACTGGTTTATACACTTCTACTTATTAGCGTCATCTTAGCTCTTTTCATATCATAAAAGCCTGTGCTAAATGTTCGGATTCTTTCACCCGCTGTTTGAAAAAAATTGTGATCATCTAGTTTCACAAGAGTAATGCATTTTCCCCGCAGTATTCGTCTCCTGTTAAAGCTAACTATGTCAAAATGGAAAACTTTTCGATTTCTCTGTCGTGCTAATATGTTTAAGTTTGGCCTTCTCCATTATGTGCCCTCTTACCATTCCATGTTTTTTTTGTTTTTTTTTTTTTTTTTTTTTTTTTTTTTTTTTTCTTAAAAGTAGGTGCTCTTTTCGCAAGGTTTTTTCGGTTTCGTTCCAGTTTTTCATTTCTGTACTCTTTTTTTTCTTTTTTTCTATGTATAGTCGCTAAACCTTGTTCTGTGCTTTTGTTTCCGTCAAACGTAATTCCAGTAGTACAGGTTAGTTGCCTAGATTGTGGGATGTGTGTTATGTTTGTATATTGCCTATCGCGCGCCTTCTTAGTCATTTCCACCTCCATTCGCTTGTTATTCACCCATATTTTTTTATACTTCAATCCGACTTTCATTTCCTTTATTATTCTTTATCTCTCTCGAGCAAAAGTATTTCTAATTTGTTTACCTGTAGTTTCATCCTCGTTCTTTTAATGGTTGCATCTTGTTGATTAAATACTTTAGTACTCTTTAAATTCTTTTGAACAATTGTGCTGTTAATAATCTCATATAATTTCTTCTTTATATCCTTCCCTGGTTTTCTAATTCAATTACGGCATGTTTTTTCGACATATCTTGTGAGCTTTCCTTATCTCTTAAACCTTACCCCTATATGTTGTTTGATGAAAGTATTGATTGTTCCCTTTTAACTCTGCTTGCTCATATGTTGTCTATCGTTAGACCGTTCATAACTAAGTTATTTATTCGTTGGTGTTTTTCCATAACTTCCATGATTTTTGGTTATTCTCCGAAGTTCCTACTTGATCTCTATATTTTCTTGTTTTGTTCCAAATTTTCTATTTTCTCAGATCTCTGTTTTCCCATTATGAAGCTTTTCTATTCGTTTTTCCTTGCATTTTTTTGATTGCTTTTTTATTTCCTTAATATCCATCGGTATGGTGGCTCATTCATTATTTAGTAATGATTCAATTTTTGTTGCTCATTTTTTTCTCTGGATCCTAAAGTTATAATTAAACAATTGTTCCTAGACATACTTAATCGAAATCAGTTTCATCAAGTTCTTTATACAGATGCCTCTAAAAATGATGTAGGGGTGGGTAGTGCTGTTGTTTCCCCTTTCAGCACTACAAAACTAATCGGACTTCCTGCCGTTTGTAGTGTATATACTGGAGAACTATATGGTATCGTCGAGGCTTTTCGTATGTTGGAACCAACTGACCGCAATGTGCGATTTGCACAGACTACTTATCAAGTAATTAAAAAAATGTTCTCAGATCATCCTCTGATAAATACATGACATAAATAATATACTTACGGACCATGGAGTAATTGTCACTGTAGTCTGGGTACCTTGACACATAAAAGTTGTAGGAAATGAGGCTGCAGATGTAGCCACAAAAGAAGCTTCTACTTTGGATATACCTATATCAAATATCCAGTTGCATAATGATATTAAAAAAGTGTATGAGACGCATATATATGACAAATGGCAAGCTAATTGTAACACAACTGTGAGTAACTTACACAATATACAACCAGTTATACCTTCCTCAGAGCTACCACCTAGGGCCAGAAGAAACAAGGTTATTCTAAGAAGATTAAGACTTGGACACACTCGTCTTACACATAGCTTTCTAATGACATCTGCCGATCCACCCGCATGCGGTCATTGCAGCAGTCTCTTAACCTCTCAGGCATTTCCTTAAAGAATGTCCACAAATTTCTACTAAAAGAAAACAATACCACTTTGGAGGTAATAACTAGAAATGTTGAGTGAAACTGAGAAATTTGCAAGACTGTTTAAATATTTAAAAGACATTCAAGTGCTTTATAAACTCTAAATGAGTATACTCGAGACGGTTCCTGTTTTACTCATCTCTAATTTTTAATACCAACATAACATTAGCGATACCGATATCGCTAAGATCGATCATGAGTTGATGTCTATGTTTCAGTAGTTTTCTACTGGCAAGTAGAGCTTTGCATCCATTCCTTAGTTTCTGGTACTACCAATACAAAACAAACAAACCGGTAATTTATTAACTATGTGTCTAAAACTACCAAAAAATAGCGCGATGAGAAAAAATCAGAGAGAAGACACCAATGCCGCTTTTCCTCTCTAACAGTCTTTACTTGTTTACAAAACAACATTTTCCAATCCAATTTTTTTTTTAAATATTTCTGCGGATTTTCCGTGGTTTAAAGCTATTTTTTTTTTCAACAAAAGTAGATGGTGCTACGTAGCTAAGCAACTCTGTTAAGAAAAAAGTTTGCTGAAGGTATTTTGAAGGATAATTAAATGGCCGCCCCGAATAAGGTTGTAACCCACAAAATCATGTTTTGGTAGGAAACGTTTTTTTTCGCGTATAATCACAGTATATAGAGTTCCAACCTCTATATACTGTGGTATAATCAAATTTAAGATCAATAATGTACTTTTTATTATTGGATAAGAAAAACAAAAAGATTTATGAGAGGATAATATAGCATAAACTTTTATATATAAAAAAACTTAAGGCTATATACGGCGATAGAAAATCAGTTTAGTGGAACAAGGTTGTAACATCACTGATGTTACCATATTCTGCTACACGTTTGATAGAAGTTTTACCAGCTTGATTAATGTAAGCTTTTGAGCAGTCGTCACATTTAAGTTTGTACTCAGCACTGTGTGAGTGCTTTCTCTTCTGGCTATTGATGATCTTAATATGATTTGCCTAAGTTGTCTGTTAATAATAACGCCAGCTTAAAAAAACAACTAAAGCAAATATATTATGAACAACAACAAGAGCCAAAAGAAAAGGCACTTACACAGTGGTGTATACAAATTTAAATGTAGCTATTGTCCAAAAACTTACATCGGTCAAACTGCTACAACTTTTAACAAACGTATAGCACGAATATAATTTTATTTACTTGCCATTCACTGAGACAAATTGATGTATGTTTCTTCAGATGGGAGATTAACAAAAATTGGTAATTTGAATCCCGAAAACGAGTTAAAGCACGTAATGCATCCATTAATGCTATAATTTATTTAATAAGTTACACAAGTTTTATTAGAAATTTTATAGATCGTATATTTTCAAAGTATAAAAAAATTGTAGAGATACGTTATTCCAAAACGCTGCTAAAATAAACGTGGCAAACCAAAAAACTCCATTAAAACACAAGGCTGAACAAATTTATATGATAAAAAATTGCTTCCTTTAAAATGTGTGCGATTGGCCTTTTTAACGACGGATTTACTGTACTAGAAAATATGTTTAAGAGTGATTGAGAGCAATGTTTTGATTTTTTCATCTTGTTTGAGAGGTTTATAAACCTGCGCTTCAAAGGAAGCCCATATCTTTTTAGATCTAACGCAACTTGTTTGGATTGATGATGAAATGACGCGAGGCAAATATTTCAGGCAGCCAAATTGGTTCGGCAGTTAAAGCTATTGAAACTGTTTGTTTTTTGTAAATACTTCTGTGCTTCTTTTAAATTATAACCTCATCAAATATATTCAGATTTGTACAGAACAAATACAAATAAGTTTGTAACATTTACTGCATTTTTTAGTTTTCAATTTATTTTGATTTTTGTACACTAATCGTAATTAAATATAAGGCCATTGAAAAAAGGTTAATTTGTAATGTAATTTAAGGAGACCATAAAATCGGTTATTGCTATGGGTCGATAGTAACACAGTCATCCTGCTGATTGACGTGACATTTATGGTTTGACATTGCCATTGGGTTTTAGTTACGATGATATTTTTAAGAAACATTTTGGGAAAAACAACAAACAAACAAACAAATCACACATTTTAAAACAATTAAACAAAAATGTTATTCAAAAAAGCAACATAAATGTTACTTCTATATGTATATGTTATAATCAAAAGCCGATATGCAGCCTTTTCTCGGTATGCTTAGTTTATTCTAGGTTTGACCAAAGCCTTTGGATAAACTTCGAAATAAATTCCATGCAAGTCGTTTTAATTAAACCAAAAAGTTCTAACTTTTCAGTCAAAAGTCGAATGAAAAATAATCTAATCTAAGGCTTTGCCTAGACGATCTTAGAAGCAATTGACAGACTCAGTCAAACATCGATTCTTTTCCGGGGCAAAAAGCTCATAATGGAATTCAAACACTCCCAGATTCGATAAAAAAAGGTTGTTTAGACAGAGGAAGAGTTATAAAACAGTATTCGTCTGGTATGAAGCAAAATGATACTGATGATACTAGTAAGTAGCAACTTTCTCATTAAGTGCTGGAATTTTGGATTTATTTAATTATTTATTTTAATAGTGTTTCTTTTATAACTTGTGCAAAATATATCAATTGTTTTATTACACAGTGTACTACATCGTGTACGTGCCTTGCTCTTTGCCTAGAACCTTAAAAAACTTCATAAAAAACTGTTTCAATCTAAAGTTAGTAGACTCTATTACACGCATGTATTTCATGTTTATTTAATCGTAAGAATTGGTTACTATCCCCTTTTGTGGAAAGTGCACAGATCATTTTAAAGCATAAACCAAGCAAACCTGTAGAAGAAGTTAAGTCCTACAGACCTATCAGTCTACTTTCAGTGATGTCGAAGATTCTTGAAAAACTACTACTAAACAGATTAAAGCCAATCCTCGTACAACAGCAGGTAATACCCAACCACCAGTTTGGATTTAGACAACAGCATGCTACCATTGAGCAAATTCAACGAATCTGCAATTCCATAAAAAAGCCTTAGAAGAGAAGAAATACTGTTCTGCAGCCTTTTTGGATATCTCGCAGGCTTTTGATAAAGTCAGACACACTGGCCTGCTATACAAAATAAGACAAATCCTTCCTCTCAACTACTTTCTAGTCCTCAAGTCCTATCTTTCCGACCAGTATTTCCTTGTAAAAGTAAAGGAAAAGTAAAGGATCAGGGCACTAACTTATATCCAATTAAAGCTGGAGTACCCCAGAGTAGTGTCCTTGGACCTGTTCTCTGCCTACTTCACACAGCAGATCTTCCGGCTCAAAACATCCTCACAACCACATATGCAGGCGACACAGCAATCCTTGCGGCTCACTCAAACCCGTATCACCTCACAACTGCTCCAGACCAATCTCGACAAAATAAAGATTTGCTTACAAACATGGCGAATTAAAGTTAACGAAAGCAAGTCAATACATATACCGTTCACTAAACGAAAAGGTGCATGCCCAACAAAATATGCCCAATTATGCCCAATAAAATTACAGTTGAAACATTGAAAATTGGTGGCAGAAAAATGAAACAGGTATTAAATTATATATTTTATTTAATAAAGTAATTAATGAAGGAAAGATTCCTCAAGAATGGTATGACTCCGAAGTCATTTTACTATTCAAGAAAGGAGACAAAGCAAACATCGAGAATTACCGACTAATCCTTCTATCACATCTGTATAAATTACTAACTAAAATCATAACCAACTGGCTAACACATAAGCTCGAGAAAGAGAGAGATCCTTCCTGTAGCTGAAATCATCTCTAACTTGATGTAGACTGTCCTGTCTATTTCTGAGAGGAAGAAGTCTAACATGGAGCAAATCACGGCCTTGCAATATTAGATCTTCCACGTCGCCAAGAAGTCTCATCATTGAACCAACTTTTTGAAACCCTTAACAACGTTAATGGATTAGCTTTAACACTTCAATGATTTAACCAAAACCGCCCACTTTCGGAAATCTTGGCATTTTAAATTTTTTGTAAATAAAAAAATCCAAAAATGATTAAAAATTACATATAAATTAAAGTTAAATACACATAAAGAAACTTGATTACCTTTTATTATGTTTTTGCGAAGAAAAACACAACTAAAGAAAAAATAGGGAGGTAAAAACGTTATTGGGTGAATAATTTTAAGTAAGACTAAGATAGAAATACTTTCAATCCAAATAATTGGTTTTCTTTTACTATCAGTGTATATTATAATATAATAAAGGTAACTTTTTGATAATGCTTGTCGTTTACTGCATTTCTACTGTGTAGCAGATGAATTAGTTGAAGTAATTTTGCTAAAAATTTGTGACCAGGTATCTTTGCTATAGAACTCAAATAGTCGATTGATATAAATACCATAAATTTATATGATTGATTCTCTTAATTTGAAATCCAACTGTTCATTTGATTGTATATTTGATTAGAACTAACTTTAGCTTTATTATATAACATATTAGATGTTTGATGTATAATATCCTAAAATGCGATGTAAGCTCGGTATAAAACGTTTTTTATTATTAGTTTAAAACCCTAAAAGGACGTTGTCTGCAAATAAAGTGCAGCCACCTGCATATCCGAAAAAACCAATAGCTTTCGAGCCGAGGACGCCGTTATACAAACATTTTCCTTTCCTCTCTGGATTTTCGTTTGCCACCCAAGTTAAAACTGTTCGCCAGCAAAATAAAGGAGTTATCCAACCTTGAAAACCTTCTGAAATGACAGTATGAGTTCGTCATGATGGGCATTGAGATTAAACTGACTCTTCAATAGCCGGATGTTGATGAAAACCGCTTCATTTGAATCGAGAACTGGCTACGTAAATCTTCACATTGAACTGCGAGATTTATATCTGTTTGCTTTCAAATTAATGTGTTTCTCACTACACACAGAGTTTTACTCGAGTTGTTTGGTACGTAACTTCTATTTCAGACAGAAATCAGTTAAAAATGCAGCTGCTTTACATTTATATACGAAATTTAAGCTTCATTTCTAATCTCACAGTTTACATGTTACGAATCAGGTGAAAGTATTGCTCATAGACCAGCTGAAAGATCCTTGGAAAGACATTCACTGAATATCACAGTTTTTTACAAGACACTCGCCCGTAATATGTAATATGTTTTTCAAAGAAGCCTTAGTTGAAGACACAGGCATTCATTAAAATCAACGGAATTACTGTCAACAATCTTAGATATGCAGACGACACGGTGCTTGTTGCCTCCAATGAAGAAGACCTGCACACAAAATTGCCGCACAAAACTTACGGTTTTCAGCAAAACGGAGTTACAACCAACCAACATCAAAGCGTATGGAATAGAGTTAGAAAAAGTCCACAATATTACCTATTTGGGCGCAAACGTTAACGATAACTGGGATATAAATAAATAAATAAGAATACGCATTGACAAAGCTAGAGCCGGCTGCTATAGATTAAAGAAAATTCTAATTAATAAAGATATTACGTTAAACTTTAAAATCAGATTAATACGCTTCTACATATGCTCCACACTTCTGTTTGGTATCGAGATCTGGACTTTTATAGAGATTTTTTTTTGACCCTATTATCTATCCTTTCATCGTTGGATATAGGTCTCCCCCAGTTCTCTTCATCTTTCCCTATCTTGAGCTGTTCTCTGGCATGTGGGACCTCCTTGTTTACTTGTCATCTTTCCACCTCATCTGTGGTCTGCCTCTTGATCTCTTTGCATTGTATGGACGCCACTTTCCGATGGTATTGTTCCATCGTCCGTCTTGGAAACGTTCATTGTGTCCAGCCTATTTCCATATCAGTTTTACTGCTTGTTCTATCGCGTCTACTGTCTTTGTTCTGGTTCTGATCCACTGGTTACGTTTTCTATCTTTAAGTGATATACCCAACATTTGCCTCTCCATCGCTGTATGTGCCTTCCTTATCCTATCCAAATTGACCTGTGTAAATGTCCATGTCTGTGCTCCGTAGGTGAAGTTAATTTTTAGGCCTTTTTGCAGTGATTTTTCATGAAGTTCATTCAGCATTAATTCCAGTTCTTGTCGTTCCGAGGAGATCAGGAGTATATCATCCGCATATCTAAGGTGATTTAGGTATTTTCCGTTAATACATATTCCTCTGTGTTCCCAATCTATTGATTTTATTATGTCTTCTAGGGTCAAGGTAAACAGTTTAGGTGAAATTATATCGCCCTTGTCGGACTCCTCGTTTAACTTTTATATTATCCGTTATTAATTTGTCGTCCAGAATTACGGTCATGGTTGCGTTTTGGTAAATATCATGTATCAATTGTCGGTATCTTGAATCTATTCTACTATTGACCAGAGCTTCTTCAACCGCCCAGTGTTCAATGCTGTCGAAAGCCTTTTCATAATCTACGAATGCTAAGTACAGCGGAAGGTTGTATTCATTGGTTTTCTCAATTAAGATTTTAAGTGCTGTATCCTTCGATGTAGATAGTCGATTGTGCTGTATCCTTTCCTGAATCCGGCCTGTTCCACTGGTTGGTAGTTATCAAGTTTATAGGTTAGTCGGTTGTTTATTATTCTTGTGAAGGTTTTATGTAGTTGTGATAGAAGGGAAATAGGACGGTAGTTGTTTAGGTCTGTTCGGTCTCCTTTCTTATGTATTAAGATTGTGTTGGCATTTCTCCAGTGTTTAGGTATTTTACCTTCAAACCGACATTTGTTGAGAAGTATTTTTAGCATTTTTTTATCGCATCTCCTCTTTCTTTTAGCAGTTCCGCCAGTATTTTGTCTTCACCGGCCGCTTTATTTCTTTTCATGTCGTTTATGGATTTTTTGATTTCATCTTCAGTTATTTCTCTTAATACTTCTGAGCCAACATTTTGTATTTGCCTCGAGAGATTCTGTTTAGATGATAGTGGTTGGCCATTTTTAGAATTGTATAGGTCTGTGTATTATCATTGTTCTCAGCTTTAAGCATGATTAGTTTTCTTTTTCCTATATTTGTCTTCATTGTTTTTAAACTTTTGTTCTTCTCTATGATTTTCTTAATGCGATCTTCTTGGTATTTTTTCAAATCTTCCTTTATCTGTTTTCTTATGGTTTT
Source organism: Diabrotica balteata (assembly GCA_918026665.1). Taxonomy (NCBI): domain Eukaryota; kingdom Metazoa; phylum Arthropoda; class Insecta; order Coleoptera; family Chrysomelidae; genus Diabrotica; species Diabrotica balteata. Next base: position 162,053,252 of record OU898279.1, on the reverse strand, counting down.
GTTCAGTTCGGTAAACTTCACTGTATTTCTCTTGTTATCATTCGGGAGTTGTCGTCGTTTTTTTAGCATATCTTGTGATTTAGCGCTAATTTTTTGTTGTTTTCGCTTTTGTTTATTAGCAATCTTCAGGCCTGCTTCTAGTCGTTGTTTTGTTATTTTATCGTTTAATTCGTCTAGTTGCAAACCCTTTAGCTGTGATATGTCACTTCTTTTTAGCTGGTTTATGTATTGTTCTTTGCGTTCTTTAAGAAGTTCTGTTCTTTTTTAGATGGTTTAAATTTTTGTCTGCCTGTTGTGGCGTTAATTTTGATTTTGGCTCTAACAATTCTGTGATCACTTCCTACGGAAATCATGTTTATGACCGTAACGTCTTGTACTATGTTCTTTTCTTTGGATAGGATGTAATCAATCTCATTTTTTGTTAAACCATTGGGCGCGATCCACGTCCATTTTCTCTGTGGTTTTTTATTGAAAAAGGTATTCATCGCATATAGACCGTTCGTGTCCATATAGTTCATCAATGTTTCTCCTCTTTCGTTTCGTGTTCCATATCCAAAGTTGCCGATTTTATTTTCTGATTCTTCTAGTTTTCTCCCTAATTTGGCATTGAAGTCGCCTATAATGATTGTGTAGGTGCTTTTGTATTTGCTCACTGTTTGTGTCAATGATTCGTAGAATATCTCCACTTCTTCATTCGTATGTGATGATGTAGGGCCGTAAATTTGAATGATCTTTAAACTTATATTTTTATTTATGTCCATTATAAGAGCCGCGATCCCTTCTGAAATTCCAATATATTGTCGAATCTTATGGACATGCTGATTAGAAATAAGAAAACCGACACCAGCTAATGATTCTTCTTCAGTTCCTTTATAGTATAGTACGTTCCCGGATTCCAACTATATACAGGCTTTATAGAGATATTAATGAAAAAATTGGAGGTCTTTAAGATGTGGATTTATCGACGAGTATTGCGGATAAGTTGGATTGATCGAATAAGAAATGAAATAGTTTTACATCGAATCAAAAAGAACACAGAAATAATAAAAACGATAAAAATTCGAATGTTGCAATATTCAGAGAGGTAGAAACTTCTATACCTCATAATTCAAGGAAAAATCGTCGGAAGGAGAGGCCCAGGCAGACGAAGAACATCCTGGCTCCAAAATCCCCGAGAATGGTATTAAGAGACCACCGCTTATTTATTTAAAGCCGCCGTAAACAAAGGTATTATTGCCAATATGATCGCCAACGTATGATAATCGGACAGGGTACTGAAAAAGAAGAAAGGATACCCAAATACTATCAATGACAGCAAAACAGACATCTTCTCAAATAACAAGGAATGGTTTTCCTCTGTTAAATTAATTTTGGCTTTTATAAATTTATTTAAAAATATGAACCAAACAACATTAACCGTTCTCGTAACATTGGCACTGGTTTGCTTGCTCTTGCACTCAGCGATCGTTTAGTGAACTTTGCAGTAACGCTCCGTAGTACCAATAAAATTGTTTTCGTAAACTTTACAACAAGAATTTTAGAAATTTATGGCTAATTTTTTTGTAGATTTCCTTTTTTAAGATGATATATACTTGGAAAATTATTACGTTGTGAAAATGCTTTTATAAAAGCATAAAAAGTCGGATTTCATTTTGTCGGTTTTGTTTTTTTCGACCTAAGTCATAAGAAAACCATAATTCTTAAATGTTTAGGATTTATTCGCTCACTCAAGCTTTGGTTGTTTTTATATTTAACGGAGTGCTTCTATATAAGGGATTTCTAATTTTAAAATTGAGTTCATATTTCATTTTCTAGAATCGGATACATTGGCAACAAATTTAGAGAAACGCCAAAAAAGTTACATTGGATTAAATTTATTTTAGGCGTTAGTATCAGCCATACCAAAATCAACTTTAAAATAAAACTGGATTTAAATATTTTAGATTATAGATCTTAAAAAGTTTATTCGGCCACATTACGATCTGACAAACACTTTCCCTATTCTCTACATCTTATGTTTTAGTTCAAAAGATCTAAACTTTTAAGATATCCTATTTATACTTTCGGAGATTTTCGTTTGTTTCGTCTATATTTTGCAGTTTTCGCAGAGATAATACCTGAGAGAGCGATGTTAAGTGAGAATACATACAAGTGATTCGTTTTTATTAATTTAGTTTTCTGAAGCTCTAACGGCCGGTTTTCACGCTACGTTTTCTTGTACGTTTTGTGGGTCATAAAACGTACGACAAAATGTACGTTTTGTCCAGAGTATACACACTACGTTTTTCCTTCCGTCTTCTACCACATTTCTACTTCAGAGTCTTGAGTTATGTGAAGTTTGTTTAGTGATTTTTTTATTATGGAGGAAACACAGCTGCTTTTTTTTTATTTTTCAACTATAAACGATACTACGACTAAAGAAAAAGGGGATAAAGAGGGAAAAGGCAAGAGAGTCAAGAGAGTGGCTTCTGAAAAGAAGCCAGTATTCCCACGTCTCGTTACTAAAATAACTGAGAGGTGAACCAGATGACTGGCGCAATTATTTGCGAATGGACACCTTAGCCTATTGATAATTGCTAGAGTTGGTAACACCATAAATATTGAAACAAGACAACTGCATGAGAAAATAAATTTCGCCCCATGAAAAACTCACAGCAACTCTCAGATATTTTGCAACAGGATGCAGCCTCAAGGTCTTGGAGTTCACAACCATAATATCCAAACCAGCGTTAAGCCAAATAATTCCTGAAATCTGTAATGCAATCTACTTGGTTTTAAAACATAACTACTACTAACAAAATCTAAACTACTATTTGTTTATTAGTTATAAATAGGTAGAGATTTAAAAAAATGTTTTTCTTTAATTTGAACACCGAAAAGAATCAAATAAAACATAAGCATTTTTTCCCTTTAAAGACTAAAATAAAAACTTATAAATACGGAAAACTTTTATACAATTCAATAAATTTTCCGAGAAAATCATGGGTGCATTGCCGCAAATAAAAATGAAGCAAACTGCAGTGGAGCTAGTCGTCAACTGAGTCAAGATCAGACGACTTGTCTGTATACTTGTCGGTATTATCCGTGAGATAGGTATCTGTCCATTCGAATATATGCCAGTTTATCTTAATTATCATCATCATGGCTTATTCACTCCTGGCGGAGTGTTTGCCGCCCTTTTAGGCTCTCTGATTCATTTATTGCGGAGAATCAGTCCTCTGTTATTTTTTTTATTATTATAGCAGCGTGTGTGACTTGGCCCTGTCTACAATTTTCCTCCATTCTTTCCGGTCCTTACAGCGCTCCTTCCAATTGTAGATTCTCAGCTTCTTTATGTCTCCTAAGACTTGATCTCTCCATCTTGTTTTGGGTCTACCCTTTGGTCTCTTTGTTGTTGGTCTTCATCCAGTTATTCGCTTTAACGTAGAGTCTGGGTTAGCTGTTTCTGTGTGTCCTAGCCACCTGAGCCTTTGCGTCTTCACGAGTTTGATAATGTCTTCACCCTCGATGACTTCTTTAATTTCTTCATTGGTTAATCCTCTAAATTCGCCTACACTTATCCTCACCGGTCCCACTGTTCGTCGAATTATCTTTCTCTCTAAGATTTCCAACCTCATTTCATCTTTTTGTGTTAGGCACATCCTCTCTGCACCATAGGTGATCACTGGCCTGATTGCAGCCTTGTAAATTTTTAATTTGGTTTTCTCACTAATGTGCTTTTCTTTCAGGAATTTTTGGTAGTTCCAGTAGGTTTTATTACCCAGTAGGATGCATTCATTTATTTCATCCGTTCTATCATTTCTGTTTTGCTTTGGTTTATTATTAGCCCTCTCTTCTTTGCTTCTTTATCTAGTATTAATATAATGTTCTTCATGGTTGTTAAATCTCTAGTGACCAGTGCAATATCATCTACATACGCTATCAGTTGGGCTGAAGATTCGATAATCGTTCCCATAGTTTTGGCTGCTCTTACTGCCCCCTCTATGGCAATGTTAAATAATGTTTTTGACAGGGAGTCTTCCTGTCTGACACCTACCTCTATTTGTACTTCATCTGACGGCCCTTCCCTTGTTAAGATTCGTGCCTTGGATTCCTTCATCGTCATTTTTTGAGACTTATTAGTTTTTCTTGGATGCCTAATTGATTCATATCCTTAATTAGCTCCTCCCTTATTACACTGTCAAAAGCTTGCTTGTAGTCAATAAACAGTATATGTAGATCTATTCCGTGCTCGGAACTTTTTTCGACGATTTGCGTTACAATGTGTATTGCATCTATTGTTGGCTTACCTTCTCTGAATCCATGTTGGTATTCACCTATTTTTGTTCTAGTTTCTTTTTCTATTCTTTGTCTGATCAAATTAGTTTATTTTAATACAGTTTGCTAATATGGTAAACCAAGTGTTTAGGTACACCCATTGTCAATATGTTACATAGTTTGTCCCATCTAAAATTATCAAATACCTTTGTATAATCACCAAAATATATAAATATTGCAATCTGATATTCACTGGCTTTTTCTATGTTTCTCACATTATCAATTTGTTCTCCAGTACCACTGCCCTTCACAAATCCAGCCTGCTCAGGTGTCAACTTATGAAGTTTTCCAGATGAAGTTGCAGGATGTTGAGGATCACCTTACTGGCGTGTGATATTAGAGCTAGTAGTTTATAATTGTTACAATTATTTGTTGGACCTTTTTATGTAGAGGTATGATTATAGTCTTTCTCCAATCTGAAGGATTGGAGAAAGACCCATTGACTATATACAACAAATATAGACTAATTAATGGAAAAACCATTCTGAAACACTTAGATTCAAAATCAATTTTGTTTGATTTCACTGTGAAGAATAAAATCTTTTTCTAAAAGTTTTTTTTTATACACTGGGGTGCAAAATAATCCAAACATTCAGATGTTTTTGTGAGCAGGCATTTCCTTAGAGGCTCAATACAAAACTTGTTATGATTTAAGGAGGATATTTGAACGTTCTACGGTATATTCACCAATATTTGAAAGATCATGTAGTACTATTTGCTCCATTTGTTGAAGAAAACTTTAATGTGATGCAAGATAATGTTCGTCACGGAATTACTTTAATGAAGTTGGCATTCGTTTCTTACCATGACCCTCAAGGAGTGCAGACTTAAATCCAATAGATAATGCATGGGATATTCTAAGACGACATATTCGATGTGACCATGGTGAGTTTGAAACCATGAATGATTTGGAGCAAGCAGTTCGTGACGAATGAGAGCAAATCCCTCAAGCACGCTTTGCTGACTTAATCCAAAGTATTCCTGATCGAATGAGAGCCGTGATTAGGGATCGTGGAGATAATACACTCTACTAAATATCGTTTTCCATAAAAATGTTTATATTTAACAAAAAATAATTGTAGTTTTTTAATTTTAATATTTATTGTTTGCTTTATGGGATATTTTTATGTGGAAAAATGTAGAAAAGTCTGACACACCATCAACCGACCCTGCTACGGGCTCTTTTCTCCTAAAATTTTATTTCGTAGTTTGCATTTTATGTTTTCCAAACAACTAATTTACGTTCACATAAAATGCTAACAAATAAAACTGCAATGGCTTTAAATCAATGGCAGCAGAAAATCAGTTTAGGACTTACGTCGTTTTAAACACGGCCATAAAGAACTATATAGGTTTTAGAAAATTCTAGAGATTTCCATAATAAAATTAAAGTGAGTTTAATGCTTTATATTTTTTTATTCTGTAAATCTTAGCAGATAAATGTACTGATTATAAATTTTTTTTTGTACTTTTATTGCACTTAGCTGTTGTGTATTTCCAAATTATTGTATCAGTACATGTTTTAAAGTTTTTTTTTCTTTTTTTGCAGTGGTCTTCCTAATCTCGTGGTTACTAGTGTCAACTATGAGTCTCTTTTACCTTTCTCAGGCAACGTTTTAGAAACGTCGGAGTTATCTTCGAATCTATTCAATATATAAGTGTCGGTCTTAGCGTCCCCAAGAATTTTTTTCTTGTCGTCCCTATCCATCGGCTTCCTCCGCCAAGCACTTATTTCCATATTTCTCATATCTTGGTCTATGTTATCTAGGAATCTTGTTCTGGGTATTCCTCTTCTTCTTTGACCATCATACAAAATCCAATTAGATGATAGGTCCAAAAGGGTGGTAAATTTCTTCATATTCTTTTTTTGTCTTTACAGAATCACATTTTCTTAAGCCTTTTTAACACGCCCAAATACTTTTCTTCTAGCTATCTTCTGTCCATGTGTAAAATACGGGACTTCTAGCATGTATATCGATACAGCAAAAACTCACTTACTAAGTATCAAAGGCATCATTAATAGGTATTAGTGGAAGGGGTTGCTTCTTCTTCTTCGGATGCAAATCCACTAATGGATGTTAGCGATCACATTTTCCATTAATTCTCTATTTCTTGCAATATGTATCAGATACTATATGTCGTTAATCCCTGTCCATTGCCTTGCATTTTCTTGCGTCCCATTCTTCTCTTGCCTTCAATTTTACCCTCGATTATAAGTTGGAGGAACTGGTATTTTTCATTTCGCATGATGTGACCTAGATACGCCGTTTTCCTTTTCTTGATGGTTTCGAAGAGTTGGCGTTCTTGGTTTATTCTTTTAAGGACATCTATATTTGTGATTATCGCTGTCCATGGTATTTTTAGGATACGGCAATAGAGCCACATTTCTAATATATCCCTCGTTTTGAGTGTCCAGCCCTCTATGCCATATAGCAGCACTGACCATACGTAGCACTTAGTAAACCTTAGTCTCAGTTGAAGATCGAACTCTGAACAAGTCAGTACCTTCTTGAATTTTACGAAAGCTTGTCGAGCTTGCTTAATGCGAGATTTTACTTCCCTGTCCGATGCCCAGTCTTCAAAAAGCCACGATAGGGTTGCACTTGCTGCATATTAAAGCAAAAGGTGATTGAATTCGGTGGCACTACACCTCGGTTCAATGAATTGTTACAACGGATCGTAATTCTGAGGGGTGAACATTTCTCACAGGCTGGGTTCAATTAAATTGCTTGCTCCGGTGGCACTTCTCTTACTAACTCATAAAAAGCATTGCCTCTTTTATTTTGAATTCTGTGCTGTAACAATAAGTCGCTTTTTTCAGTCCAATCAAAATTTTTGATATGAATTTTAAAACTATTATAATTAACTATTTTTCTGGGTCTTTGTTTCAAATTTTCATATTGTTTGTGTTTACAGCTATTATGATTAAAATTTCTTTATGATCTGTAATACAAGTATCTAAGACAGCTACCTGGCAATTATTTGTATTAAACTTTTAAATATTTGTTCATCGCTATATCACACTTGCCCTAGATATCGTTATAAAAAATATCCCGCAGATACCAAATTCCCCCTTTATTGATACATTTCGATTCACTTACTGTGTACCATCCTGCATCTCGTTATTTAATTTGGCAAATCGTATTTGACGGTTTCAAAAAGCCAGTCCCAATGGTAAATAAGAGACGTAAGGCCTAAGGGGCTCCAATTTTTGCATTTTTAACTTTGTCGACAAAGTCAAGTAGGCCGAAGTGCTTCACACGTGGGAAGGCCCAAGGAACGAAGGGCACAAGAATGCCAGAAGGGCAGAATGACTCGACAAGGACTAGGGGTATGATTTCGAGTGGAAGAAGAAGCACGGTAAGCCCAGTAGTGGATGCAACTTTAAGGAAAAGGGGATTTAGGAGATTTGTTTTAATTTATGTTTTAATTATGTTTTAAATTGCTCTTGTCTATAATAAATAATGGGAATTATACAGTATGTATAAATTATTTTATATTCATATTATAACCTAGTGTTATATATTTTTTGAGTTATTTAAGAATAATTATTTATATTGTAAAAAATAGTGTTTCATATATTGGCAGTGTAAAATAAATTTAAGTAAATTCTCTCTGGCTCTGATGTCAATTTATTATTGAGGTTTTGCAAGTAATTTTTTTATATTTAGCTTTACATGTCTCGACAACCTAGGGGTAAACACAGGAACAACTTTAATAAATTACAAGAATATACAGTAACATTACAATTGATAATAAATTCTAAACTACATTTCTTCTTCTAAATTTCCTTGTATAGCCTAGTTTCATATTATAGAGGAAATAAATAAGGTTTTGGAATTGATCTGGTGAGCTGAGAATATTTTGTAGGTTTTGTATGACCTGTCACTTCTTTAAGGAATTTATGTATGTTAAAGTGGTTATGTTTTTCTTCCAATTCCTCCATTTCTGCACACCTGTCTTGTAGCCACTGTTCTTTAGCTTTGCGACACTTTTTTCGTATTTGTCGTTTAATCTGGTGATGTTTGGTTCGGTCTTTGTTTTTAAGTGATCCGTGGTGGTCCATTATTGATAATATTTCGTCAGTCATCCATCTTCTTTTTGTACTTTTGGGAAGCGATTAGAGACTTAGTGGTGGTTACGATTACTTTTTTAATACAATTCCATTTGTCTTATATACTGGCCGGTTGTTTAGATCTTGTCGTGATATCTGCTATTGCCTCATTTAATTTTTCTGTTACTTTCAGTTTCACGTTAGGTTGTTTTAAGCTGTTTATATTAATTTTGATGAGGGAAGAGGGAAGGGAAAATACATCGCATAAAGAAAATAGAACACATAGAAAAAGAACTCTAGGAAATGGAAGAGCTAAATAAACCATCAGAAACCAGAAAATTCTACCAAAAACTTAACAAAATTAGAAAAGAATTTAAACCAAGAAAAATAATGTGCAGAGACAAAGAAGAAAATATAGTAACTCAACAGACTGAAGTACTACAAAGATGGACAGAATTCTTCAAAGAAAAGATGGAAAAAAACGAAGATCTACTATATGATCGAATTATACTGGATCAAACGGATACCAGAGAAACAACCCCCCTTTAGTAGCTGAAATGCAAGAAGCAGTTACCAGACTAAAAAACAACAAGTCACCTGGATTAGACAACATTAGCACAGAATTAATAAAGAAAGGCAGGGACTCCATATTGAATGCGATACACGAACTAATAGTGAACATATAGAATAATAAACAACTGCCACAAGACTGGAATACCAGAGTAATTATCCCTTCTTCTTCTTCTGGTTCGTATCCATTTCGGATGTTGGAAATCATATTGGCAATCATAACCTTGCTCGCTGCGGCTCGAAACAGCTCCGTTGAGGTTTTCTTAAACCATGTTCTTAAATTCCGCAGCCCAGCATTCAGTAATTATCCCACTATATAAAAAGGGAGATCAGCTTCAATCTAAAAACTACTGGGCAATAACGCTACTAATTGTGGCATATAAAATACTGTCAAATATTGTGTATGACCGATTAAGACCATATGCTAAACAGATAGTTGGGGAACATCAATGTGGTTTCTGCAAGCAGAAGTCGACAATAGACCAGATCTTCGTCTTGAGGCAAATCTTGGAAAAGATTAGAGAATTTAATATAGACACACATCATCTTTTCATTGATTTTAAGAGTGCCTATGTACTGAAAGAGTTTAACATTCCAACTCAACTCATTGATATAGTAAAAGAAACACTTAAAGCTTCTAACAAAGCAAAATTTGAATTGAAAACGCACGAACAGATACAGTCCATGTTAGAACGGGCCTACGACAGGGAAATGCCCTATCCTGTATTCTATTCAACATCACTTTACAGAAAATAATTAGAGAGTCAAAAGTCAACACCAGAGGAAGAATAATAACAAAAAGTGTAAAAATATTGGCATTTGCAGATAAAGTTGATATCATAGCTAAAAGCGAAAGAGAAATCAGAGAAGTATTTAATGCGATAGAAAGGGTGGTACAAAACAGTGGCCTAAATATTAATAAAATAAAAACCAAATACTTGAAGGCCAGCAAATCGACAGGCCAAAGAAACATACAAAATCTGACAATAGGAGACTATAACATCGAAACCATGAAAAATGTTACATATCTAGGTTCACCAGTTACCGCAGATGTAGGTGAAGAAGTTAAGAGAAGAATACATATTGCTTATAAAACATATAATGGACTAATTGAACATCTAAGATCTAACAACATCACAAGAAAAACTAAATGCAAAATATACAAAACCCTGATAAAACTGGTCCTTGTATGAGAACCTACTAGGTACGTTCGAACGAAAAATTCTTAGACACATATATGGGAGGGTGAAAGAAAATGATATACGGCGCAGAAGATATAATTTTGAACGATACACAGCATACCCGAGGTCATAACATCCATAAAGATCTGACGTTTGCGCTGGATGGGCCATGTTGAACGGATGTTGGAGACTGAAACACCAAAACATATAATGAAGCCAACACCAGTCATCATGAACTCTGGAAGTATAGGCACAATGATCAAAACGGCAAGGCTCTAATAAACTGGAGCGAAGAGGTTGACACTTATTTAGTCTTTGATGCTAAAGATCGGGCAACTTTTCGATCTGCAGCCTGGAAGCGAGAATACAATCCAGACCTATGTTTTGTTTCCACAAATAAAAACAATCAACCACTGGCAGCTTCACGTACAGTATTGCCAGATTTTCCACATAGCCAACATAGACCAGTTGTAATAGAAATTGGCATCAAAATACCAATAATATCATCTTTTCCCCGACCTAGGTGGAACTTTCAAAAAGCAGACTGGGCGACTTTTACTGAAAGATTGGACAAATGTCTAGGATGGATACCCCCAACACGTTCAAACTACATGAGATTTATTGGCGCGTTTATCTCTACAGCGAAGAAAACTATACCCAGAGGATATCGTAAAGAGTATGTCCCAGGATGGGATGAAAAATTCGAGAAATTGTATCAGGAATACAGCGAAAGCCAAAATAGAGAAATTGCGGACGAATTACTGCACAGTTTGGATGCAGCCAGACGACAAAAATGGATGGAAGCTGTGGAAAAATTAGACTTTAGTAAATCAAGCAGAAAAGCATGATCTTTACTTAGAAAACTTGGTAGTAGTAGCCTCCCAACTGGAGAAAACAATAGTAGCGGATGACCTTGCCATTATGGGAGAATACTTTCGCAAATGGAGGCTACGGCCTAATGCAACGAAAACCGAAGTGTGCTGTTTCCATCTGAATAATGCCCAAGCCAACAAAAAACTCTCCATCCACTTCGAAAACAGACTGCTCACTCATACCTCAACACCAAAATATCTTGGAGTGACTCTGGACAGAACATTAAGTTTTAAAGAACATCTTCAAAGAACGACAGCAAACCTGAAAACGAGAAATAATATAGTCCAAAAGCTATGTCTTCAGCCTCCGGACTCAGATCATCCGCTCTCGGACTTGTATACTCGATGCTTCCCCGGTATGGCTCAATAGCAAACACACAAAGATTATTGACACTCAATTAAACCAGACAATACGAATGATCTCAGGTACAATTAGACCCACACCAAACTATTGGCTTCCCATTCAGTCACATTCCACCGCCGAAACTGCGAAGAAGTCATTTTCTTCTCAGATAATATCGAAAAATTGAGGCTAACCATCAACTACCTATACACCAAGATAAGCTTGATATCGAAATAAACAGACTGCGCTCCAGATATCCTCCATTGCTAAGAGCCAACTCCTTACATCAGGAACATTTCAACCTGGCCAAAGCTTGGAGAACACAATGGGAGAGCGACTCACCACAAGAAGCACATCAAATGGCCTGTATCGATCAGAAACCGCCAGGCTTTGAACTGACCTGCAATACATGGACAACGCTAAACAGAATAAGAACAAGCAGCGGTAGATGTGCTGGCAGCTTATATAGATGGGGAAAAGCCCTTACTCCTGAAAGTGACTGTGGTGCGCAACGACAGACCGTCCGTCACATTGTTGAAGAATGTCTCCGAAGGCGATTCTGTGGAGTTTTCGATGAGTTCCTGAATGCGACTGAAAATGTTTTACATTATATTAATAATACATTGGATGTTCGTTTGTAATACTTCATGTAACGTTTTTATATTGATTTTTTTAATTGTGTGTTCTTATTGTATGCTATACGATAAATAACTAATGGAACAAGTGGAAAAAGATCTGAAAACACTTAAGATTACCAACTGGAAAAACAAAGCAAGAAACAGAACAGTTCGCAATGGCGGAAAATCTTAGAATAAGCCATTTCATCCCGCTACTCCTGTCACTGACTATTGAATAAGAAAAAGTACAGGAGAAAACGCCGAAAACATGGCCTGAGGTTGTTTAGGGGAAACGGTAAGGCGTAACAAGTACGGGTAGGTTTGAAGAGGCTCAGGATCTTCTTAAAGCGAATTTTTGAGTGGATCGCTGCCGGATACTTTTTTCTTTCCTTCGTCTTTAATTGTCAGAAGTGACAAAACGTGTTCGACGATCTAAGTTATTCTGTATACTACTGAATTTTGAGTTTGGGATCCATGATATTAGGGCTGTTTAAAAATTACATGGGACCTAATTAATAAAGGTTGATGAAGAAGAAAAATTAAATGCTCGTTTTAGAATACGACACAGACTCAGACAAATTTTTTGTGTAAATAAACCAGCACATTCGTTTCGTACTAATTTATGTTAAGAAAACATTTTTAAAATGAAATGACTTCTGTTCTAAAAGAAGAACTATTAATAAATATTTTATTAGTTGTTTTTTTAGAATCTAGCCTTTTATCTTAGACACAACAACTCAAAACCATTGTAGCAATACTTAAAACTAGGTAACTGAAAACGGACAGCTAATATAGTTGAAACGTAAGCAGAAAAATGGCCAACCCTCCGGTAAGAGTGCTGTTTTAATGCCAATATACCCCTCAAAACACAACATGTTGAACTTGAAACAAAATGGGACGATACAGCTCAGAATCAAACACCAGAAAACCGGTCAGCCTCATGGATTCTGGGGGAGGCACAAGCTTAACAAAATGTGCCAAAATAGATACAAACAAACAAAAATAGTTACTACCAGCCACATACAACATCCAATCCAATCCAATAGATTAGAAGAAGAACTATTTAAGATCAAGTGGGATATTGTACGACTGTCAGAAGTGAAAAGAAAAGGAGAACAATGCATGCATCTAAACTCTGGAAATCGCTTATACTATACAGTTAAAATAGACAAAACATATGGTGAAGTAGGATTTCTTCTCAAAAAGTATCTCACACCATCTATTTCTACATAAAAAAGCGTTTCTGATAGAGTAGCTTATACTACAATAGACCTAGATAATAAAACCAAGATCAAGGTTATGTAAGTCTATGCTCCCACAACAAATCATCAGGAAGAGATAGTTGAAATGTTCTACGAAGATTTGATAACAGCATTAGAAGAAAATGATATAAACTATACCATCATTACGGGAGATTTTAACGCAAAATTAGGTAAAAAAGAAGAAAATAGTGAAACCAAAGTAGGAATGCATGGTTATGGCACACGAAATGGAAGAGAGTATTAGAATAACAAAATTTATATGCCATGAACACACACCTTAAGAAACCAGCAAACGGAAAATGGAGTTGGATAAGGGTAAAGGTGGTAAGGATTCTTCTTCTTTTTGTGCCACTCCTATCGGAGATTGGAAATCATCAAGGATATTCTGACCTTGTTTACGGCTGACCTAAAGAGTTCATTAGTGGTGCAGCCAAACCACTCTCTCAAATTCCGCAACCATGACATTCTTCTACGGCCTGGATTCCGTTTTCCTTCTATTTTCCCTGCATTATATTTTGAAGTAATGCGTATTTATGTCCTCTCATCAGGTGACCAAAATATTCGAATTTTCTTCGCTTTAGCGTTAACAAAATCTCTGGGTCTTTTCCTATTCTTCGTATTACTTCACAGTTTGTTATTCTTTCAACCCAACTAATCTTCAGCATTCGACGGTAGCACCACATCTCGAAACTTTCAATATTTTTCATGTTGTTCTGTTTGAGAGTCCAGGCCTCTACACCGTATAATAGCGTGTTAAATACATAGCCTCTCAGCATTCTTAATCGTAGAGGGATGCTTATATTTCTGTTGCAGAAGAATTTTCTCATCTTTATGAAGGTGGCCCTGGCAATTTCGATACGTCTTTTTATTTCACTGTTTTGGTCTCCGGTTTCGTTTATTAAAGTTCCCAAGTATTTGTAACTTGATACTTTTTCAACTTGAGTGCCGTTTATACTAATAGACGCTGGTTGTGTCATGTTTTTACCGAAGACCATATACTTGGATTTTTTAATATTGATATTTATACCATAATTGTTGCAAGCAATATTTATGTCTGTAAGATATCTTTGTAATTCTTCTACTGTTCTTGCAACTAGTACAATGTCGTCCGCGTATCGAATATTATTTACAATCTCTCCATTAATTACGATTCCTCCGTTTGCTTGTAAAAGGGCTTCCTGACAGATGCTTTCACTATATACATTAAATAACAGAGGTGACAAAATGCAACCCTGTCGTACTCCTCTACGTATTTCTATTGCTTGTGATGTTTCAGTTTCTATTTTGATGTTAGCTTTCTGATTCCAATATAGATTGAGAATTATTCGCAGATCTTTATTATCTATGTCCTTCCTTTCAAGAATCTCTCTAAGCTTATCATGGCGTACTCTGTCAAACGCTTTTTCAAAATCGATAAAACACGTATGTACCTCCTGATTAACGTCTAGGCATCTTTGTGTAAGAACATTCAAACCGAAGAGAGCTTCTCGAGCACCAAGCCCTTTTCTGAACCCCATCTGTGTATTACTAATATCTGACTCCAACTGTGGTAAGGATAATGGAAAAGAATTGGTAGAACATTATCAACAAAAATCCGACATGAACACAATTAATAAAGAAATGCAACGAACGCACTTGAAAGCAGGACCGACTGTTGCAAATAAAACGAAAAATAAAGAATACCGAATAAGTGAAGAAACAAAACGGTTGAGAGAAAAGAGCACATTTCTAAGCGAAGGATAGCGAAACACCAAAGGTTTCAAAGAATTGAATAAACAAATAAAGAAGGGAGTAAAGAATGATTTAAGAATCTATAATAAGAACAAGTTAGAAAAAATAATAGAAACGAACCCAGGCCTGATATGCTTAAGATCAAACTTAGGAAAGCCTATAATAATCTCATTGAAGGATAAAGATGGAAAAGAAATAAGAGAAACTTAAAAACGGGAAAACAGTGGTAGAAGACGGAATATGTGCAGAACTTATTATAGACGTCGGTGAGGCACTCTACAGACATATTTATGAACTAACATAGAATATATGAAGCAAAAAAATAATGCCCTGAGAATGGAAGAAGGGAATTGTGAGGATGGAATGATCCCCTTTACAAAAAGAATCCTTAAGTGAAAACAGCTTCAGCTTCAGTTGGATAACTTGTATATAAGTTCCTTTTCCATATAATATAGCTAAAATTTTGGAGGATTTTAACAGAAGGGTTAGCGATTGTAAAGAAATACGAGTAGATTGAATTTTTAATTTCAATTTTTATTTACCTATTATAAAAAAAAAGAAATTATTATAATATTCCATGAAATCTGTTTAGTCAAACAAGTTTTTTTTTTATTTAATAGCCACAGAGTGTGTTAGAGACTTTCATAAACTGCTTCTTTGAATAACCTTCAGTAAAATTTCGGTAAAATTATATACGAACGTGGCAAATAGGATTGGCCCCTTCGCTTCCAATTTTCCGGACAAAATAAAGCCCAAATCGAAATTTGTGGATATAGTCAGAGACGCGGGGCCCTGTTCCCGTTCGACATAGCCCGTTGAGATCTCCATAAATCCCCTCCAATACCTCCAAAGATTGAATTTTAATGCGAGTAACCCTTCGATGAAGACACTTTATCTTGCTTAATGCGATTAGAATCCATTATAGCAATCGAAAGGACGCAATAGATTACAATTATGGCCTAAAAAACATAGCTGACGGTCAGGCTGTGTTGCCAAATTGTAATTTGCACCAATTCATTATTTTCATTTGTTATAATTTTGCGCTAGGACCTTACCATCACAACTGCACTATACAACTTGTAAGTTTTGTAATCAATTACAAACCATCAGCTTTATGATATTCATAAATTACTTTTTATAGTATGTCTCGTTTCTTCTCGTAGAATTTGTGTAAAAAAAAACGATAAAAATATGTGACTTGTTCTTAGAAAAGATGGATTCTTTCAGAGAGCATTAGAAATTGTGAGTTTTAACTACAAATAAGTCCATTTTAATGCTAAAATCATAATTTTTCTAGTGGTTGATTTGTTAGGATAAGTAAATATTTACAGGCTGATAACCTGTAGTTATATGCCCAACCTAGTTATATATAACTAATCCAAAAGATAAATCAGCTATAGAGATATGCACCATAAATACAACTAAAAAACACTTTAGCAAAAGGGACAAAAATATTACTATTAAAAACATAAATATGTGTACAACTAGAGAAACATGCTGACCGTTAATAATCTAGAGAACTTATCTCAAAAGTCAAGTATCTACCGAGATAATCCAAAGATAATAGTAGAAATACTATAACCCAGACGGTACCGCAGAGGTGTGGAATATTGCGAAATACTATTCTCTAAAAACGACCGAGACAATAATACAGAGAAAAGAAGTTATGAAAAATAACCTCAAATATTGAAATCAGAAATAGAAATGGCAATTAAAAAGCTAAAACTTAGAAAAGCAGAAGGAGAAGATGGAATAACAGCTGAAACACTCAAAGAAATGGAAGAATTAGGAACGGAAGTAATGCTTGCAATGAGATCTGGAATACCGGAAAGTGGCCAAATGACTGGGGTAAACTCACGTTTATTCCCATATTAAAAGGTTCACCGACAGATTGCAGTAATTACCGTACAGTAGCATTGATATCACACGCGAGCAAAGCACTTTTACCCATCATCAATCAAAGACTAAAATCAATTCTCCTAACACAAATTCCCCAAGAACAATGGGGATGCGTCCCAGGTAGAGGAACAAGAGAACATATTTTTAATATTCGTCAAATTATCGAGAAATCTCGAGAGTTTAACATAGAAACATATTTATGCTTTGTTGACTATTCCAAGGCCTTCGATGTCATAAAATGGGATAAAATGTACCAAATACTTAAAGAAATGGGTACGCCAGAACATCTAACCTATTTATTACAAAAACTATATGTAAATAATACTGCTAATGTAAGAGTTAATAATGTGGATTCTTAAACCATTAAACTAAAATCTGGAGTTTGACAGAAATGCCTAATATCCCCTATCCTATTTAATATATATATATATATAGACAAGGTAGTCCAAAGTTTTTTGACTAGTTTGGAAAAAATATATGTAAATACTTTTTTCTTTTTGGGTGTGGTAGTCAATAAAAAATAGAGCTTTGCTAAGGCGTACTATTTATTCTGAATTCCGAGCTTTCGGTGGTTATTTGCCACCTTTATCAAGGTCTACAATGAAAATTACTGTGTTATAACATTAGGCTGATGTAATATAAAAGTTACAAAAACTTACCAGAAAGTAAGATTCATAGCATATAAAACACAACGTTAAATAACATGATGTGATCTGAATTATTGAAGGCATTAAAAATTTTAAAAACTTTAAAATACTTAAAAATTAAAGAACATGTTACAAAGTTTAAAAAGTAAAAAAATAAGACGACATGTTTGACAAAAAACAGTCGTCTTCGCAGGTTTGAATTCAGTCACATCTCACGAACAGATCCCAGTAGTCCTACTACCTCTTTCTGTTCGTGAGATGTGACTGAATTCAAACCTGCGAAGACGACTGTTTTTTGTCAAACATGTCGTCTTATTTTTTTACTTTTTAAACTTTGTAACATGTTCTTTAATTTTTAAGTATTTTAAAGTTTTTAAAATTTTTAATGCCTTCAATAATTCAGATCACATCATGTTATTTAACGTTGTGTTTTATATGCTATGAATCTTACTTTCTGGTAAGTTTTTGTAACTTTTATATTACATCAGCCTAATGTTATAACACAGTAATTTTCATTGTAGACCTTGATAAAGGTGGCAAATAACCACCGAAAGCTCGGAATTCAGAATAAATAGTACGCCTTAGCAAAGCTCTATTTTTTATTGACTACCACACCCAAAAAGAAAAAAGTATTTACATATATATATATATATATATATATATATATATATATAGTGAACATATTATGCGTTAAGTTTTGAAGAATGGCAAGGAGGAGCAACGATAGAAGGAAGAAAAATGAAAACCCAAGTAATGCTGATGAGACTGTTATATTGGCGTCATCACCAGAAGAACTGGAACAAATTATGAATAGGCTAGGCACGGTGAGTACGGAATATGGTTTGAAAATAAATATGCATAAAACCAAAGTGATGATCATCGATAGAATCAGAAACACCCAGGCAGAGATAAGAAACATAGCAGGTTACGAAGTGGTCAGGCAATTTAATTACTTAGGTTCCCCTATTACTGACAGTGGAGCATGCGAACACGAGATCCGTCGACGCATCACAATGGCCAGATCGACAACTGCCAACTCACAGAAATTTGGAAGAACACTAACATCACAAAAAACACAAAATTACACCTTGTTCGAGCATTGATATTTCCTATGGCCACCTATGCTTCAGAAACTTGGACAATAAAAACCGCCGATTCAAAGCGTATAATGGTATTTAAAATGTGGGTCTACCGTAGAATGTTGCGCATATCATGAACCGCCCATCACACAAATAACTCAATTATAGCAGAACTTAACATAAAAACTAGACTCATCACAACTATCAACCAAAATATACGAAGATATTTTGGACATATAACTAGAAGAAGAGAAGGCATGGAGCGAATGATAGTTGAAGGTAACATAGCGGGTAAAAATCCAGAGGAAGATCTCCAGTACGATGATCGGACCAAATTAAAGAGATGACTGGTTACTCATTGTCCGAAGCAAAACAACACGCACAGCAGAGAGATAATTGGACAGAAATAGTCAAAGAAATTACATGACGCCATACGAAGGAGAAAAGATTGATGAGGAACGAGTAGTACATTGCCACAAGAAAGTAGCAAGACTGTGGCCAGAAAGAACAATGTATTTTGGAATTTTAATATAATTTTTGTCTGTTAGATGAGCTTTTGATATGAGAATAACATCAATTTTCTTCTCGTCGAGAAAAATTTTGATTTCTTAGATATGCTGCATTAGGCCATTTGAGTTCCAGACGGCTATTTCAAGTCTGTGTTGCATAAATGCATTTTGGAAATCATAGTGGTAAGGAAATTAAGCATAGTATCCATTCTCTCCATTAGTTTTGCCATCATCACTTGGTTTGAGCAAAATGGTTTGAGCCGGCATCACTTTGTTGGTTTGTGATTTCAGTCGTTTGACTATTTCCTGAAGTTTTTTGAGCGTAAGAAACACGAGGGATTACTGTTTGATTGCTAGTTTCCTTGGTCCCAGTTCTATGGGCCTCTGGTTACTTCCTAAGTTGGAGGTATTTTTCTTTTTGTATTTGTTTGTATACACTGTAGCCTTTATAGTTGGCTGGATGGTTTCCCGTACAAAGTACACACTGTACGCTAGTTGCTGAGTTTCTTGCGTGGACAATTTAAAGTATTTACGCATCTTGCAGGCAGCCGGCAGAATTTTTTTTTTATGGCCGTAGCGTTGACAAATGGTACATTGGGCTACCTGATGGTTGGGATATGGTGGTTCAAAGGATACTATCATATTTTGGAGTACTCTTATTTCATAATGTCTTTATTATTCGATTTAGTTTTCAATTCTACATAAAAAAATGGAAGCGCTGTTTTGAATCCATTCTTATATATATTAGCTATATTGGTTACTTCGTGTCCCATTTTTCCTAACTCATGTTTTAAAGCATCTTTATCTGCTGTTTGATGGTTAGGTTAGGTTAGGTTAGGTTAGGTTAGGTTAGGTTAGGTTTGGTTAGGATTACAAAGAACTACTCAAAATGTTGTTGCTTCTTTGTTTGGTAGGTATAATAGTGGGTGTTTTTTTTTTTTTCGGTAATGTTTAGAGGTTGTCGGGTGGATTTTTACTTGGTCATTAGACATTTGATTAAGTATCCCAGTTGGGATATTGTTTCTAACAAATTTCCAAGAGGTATATACATCGATAACATCTGTAACATCTACATCTACATCTGTAACAAATATGGGTGGGGGTTGGATACTTTTTTATCTTCACCAGATCCGGTTTGGTTGCTCTCATCAGGTCCTTCATCAAAGCTAGCAAATCTATTAGACGTGATTTTAGGTGCCTATTATTGTTTGTTTTAGTTGTTTATCATCTCTAGTGCTGTCTTTCATGGCTATTTTGTGGATTAATGTTATAATGGTTGATAAAAAGAAGAAAAAGCATGATTAGAAACAAAAGAGTTACCTGGTTGTTTGTGATACTGTCTCTTGACTCAGTATAATGTTTGCTACGCAGTTGTCATTGTTTTCTGATTCGCTATACAAGGTTGTATTTCTCGATGGTAATTACACGGAACATATTTTCTTTTGTGGTTGATTTTCTAATCGGGGATCTGCTTACTTACGGTTTACACATTGTTTTTCATCCTGTATCACAATTAAATGTTTTATGCATCACAAAAATTGTTTGAGAATAAGATAAATAAAAAAAATAATGTTTGTTTAATGAAGACCTGTATAAAGCTTTGGTAGCAACAAATATTCCGTTAAAAAATTGCCAAATACACATTTTAATCAATTTTTGCAAAATATTTTAACTTCAAAATTTGTAACGAGACTACACTAAGAAAGGCCAATGTGAATGTGTTGTATGATGGAGTAATTAAGAATATTAAAGTTTTTAAAGCGATAACAACTATTCGCCGTGGGGTCCGCCAAGGGTGTATTTTATCACCCTTGTTATTCAATTTATACAGTGAAGCCATCTCAGAATTAGCGCTTGCCAAGATCAGTGAGGGCCTTATAATAAACGGTGAGCCACTTAATAACATAAGATATGCTGACGACACCGTCCTTCTGGCAGGAACACTAGAAGAACTAAAGATAATACAGAAATTGAACAAATGTCTTCGTACAAATACCTTGGAGCATGGATCACAGAAGATACTGATAAGACAAAAGAAATAAGATGCCGCATTGAAATTGCGCGGTCTACTTTTAATAGAATGAGAAAACTTTTTTGTAATCGCGATATCAATATATCGTTCCGGATAAGAATGCTTCGATGTTATATTTTCTCTACCCTTTTGTATGGAGTTGAAGCTTGGACACTTAAAAAATCAAACATTAAAAACCTAGAGGCATTCGAAATGTGGTGTTACCGACGTATTTTGAAAATATCATGGATGGATCGCAAAACAAACGAACACGTTCTCGAACAACTAGGAAAACAATGCGAAGTTTTAAATTCCATAAAAATCAGGAAATTGGAATACTTGGGGCACACAATGAGAGGTGAAAAGTACGAACTACTAAGGAATATAATGCAGGGTAAAATCAAACGTAGAAGAAGCGTAGGAAGACGTAAAATCTCGTGGCTACGCAATCGTCGTGAATGGTTTGGATGCATTTCAATTGAACTATTCAGGCGAGTAACCAATAAAATTATAATTGCCAGAACGATTTCCAATCTCCGATAGGAGTGGAACTTGAAGAAGAAGAAGAACAACTATTATGTAATTCTCACTAAAAGTACAGATGCATGTGGTCGATATAGGGGTACCTTGCTTGACAACACTCTTTTTAAACAAAAGGTGTTAAAGCTTGATTAAATATGATTAATAAAAAATGATTTGTTTCAAAATTTTTGAATCTAATTTACATAAAACGTCTTTGTTATGCTGGGAAAAAGATTTTTTGAATTTCAATATGTGCTTAATAAATGTTCCTTCATCTTAGCTATTTAAAAGAATAAACTGTGATAAATCACTAAATTACTTAATAAATTACTGTACTATAAACGTTATGTGGATAAAACTATGACGAATAAAAGTGATTAACCAAAAAACGATAATAATCTAATAATTAAGACTAACATTTTTATATATTTTTTGTGACTTTACCACAAATATAATTAAACATATTTTATATTTGACATTTCTATTTCCTAACTCGTTCTCTAAATACCATTTTGAATATTATTACTAATTAATATCTTAACATACAGGGTGTTTCAAAAATGTATGTCATAAATTAAATCACGCATTCCGGGGACAAAAATAAATTTATTGAATTCAACTTACCTTAATACAAAAGTGTACAAAAAAACAGTTACAGCCCTTGAAGATTAATAATATGTAGGTTAGGTTATATATTGTCAAAAGTATGATTTGTTTTTATGCTTTTTTTAATGTAAGAAATTATGATATACAAATACATTTCCCCTGATTGTACATGTCCCCCTGATTTTTTGTTGTTTAAAGTCTTTATGGCAATCTTTACTTCGATTATTGTTATCTCAATCTGTTCTTTATTCTGATTTTGTTGTTGTTCATGTTGTGTGTCTGTCTCTATGAAATCTGGGCGGTTTTCTGTGAGTAGTTCTTTCTAGTAGCCTTCCCACTCTTTTTCTATGTATTGTATTTGGACCTAATAATAATAACAAGCGAGTCTTCTACAGCTGACGCCGCTTCTCGCATCCTAATTTCCAGCGTTTTCTGTCGAAGCAATCTTCAGTTGTTAGATCTCTGGCGGTCATTGCATCGTCGACATCGTCTCTCCAGGATCGTCTTGGTCTACCTCATTTTCTTCTAGTTGGCGGAGTCCATTCTTCTATTTTTTTTTGGCCATCTATTTTCCGGCATTCTCTGAAGGTGTCCATACCAGTTAAGTCTTTTGGCTTCGATTGTGTCTATTATGTCTAGATCGATTTCCATTTCTCTCCGAATATCTTCGTTTCTCACCCTATCAAGTCTAGTGAGCTGGCAACATCTTCTCCAGTAGTTCATTTCCATTGCCTTAATTTTTGATTTCTTTCTTTGGTTTATTTCCCAGAGTTCGGCGCCATAGAGTCCAATACTTTCTATTATTGTTTTATAAATTCTTCTTTTATTTTCTTTTGTTATTTTTTTATTCCATAATAGTCCGTGTAGCTGTCTGGTGGCTGATCTTGCTTGGCCAACCCTGGAATGTATTTCTTCGCTACTTCCTGCTTTTGATGTTATTTGGACTCCCAAGTACTTAAAATTGTCTGTTGATTTTATAGTTCCCATTTTGATTTGTAGGCTTTCTGGTTTTTTTTCTGGTCTTTCTGGTCTAAGTACTCAGTTTTTTGTAAATTAATTGCGAGGCCCCATTTGGTGTATTCATCTTCCAGATTTCTAAGCATGGAGCTTTATTTGGACCTTTTCGTTGTTATTTTTCCTTAAAGATTTCAGTATTTTCCAGGATTCCGCATCCATGATTTAATATATGACATACCTTTTTGGAACTTCTTCTTCTTCTTCTAGTTGCATGACCGTTATCGATCGTTGGATATCATGTTGGCTACCATATTCGCTATCACGACTTTATTGAAGGTAGCTCTAAATAACGATGTAGTTGATTTTCCATACCATTGCCTTAGATTTTTCAGCCATGATGTTCTTCGTCTACCAGGACCACGATTACCTTGGATCTTTCCCTGAATGATCAGATGTAAAAGATCATATTTTTCAGGGTGTCTCATAATGTGACCGAAGTATTCCAGCTTGCGTTTATTTATTATATTGACCAGTCGTGTTGTTTGGCTTAGCCGTCTAAGGACCTCCTCATTTATAACTCTGTCGACCCAGCTTATTTTCAGTAGTCGTCTGTATACCCACATCTCAAAGGCTGTCAAGCGTTTAAGCATAGCCTCAGTAAGAGTCCACGCTTCCACTCTATACAGCAGGACAGGAAAGATGTAGCAAGATGTCATACGAACTCTAAGATCAATGCTTAGATCGTGACTGCAAAGTAGGTTTCTCATTTTTACAAAGGCAGCTCGGGCTTGTTCTATTCGGCTTTTAATTTCTGCGGTTGGATCCCAGCTCTCTTTGATATTACTGCTGAGATACACGAGTTTCTCTACTCTGTCCAGTGTGGCATCTCCGACTTTTATAGCGTCATCCTGTATATAATTTTGTTTGCTAACTATCATGTATTCAATTTTCTTAACGTTGAGTTTTAATCCATACTGATCACAAGTCTATTTTATTTTGTTCATTAGATTTTGAAGGTTTTCTCTGCAATTGGCAAGGACTAAGGTATCGTCAGCATATCTAATATTGTTGACATTAACTCCATTCACAATAATACCATCGTTTGTCTCCATTAAGGCTTCCTTAAATATTTCCTCCGAATATAAGTTAAAAAGTAAAGGCGACCATATACAGCCTTGTCTCACTCCTCTTTTTATATTTATTTCATCCGACAGTTCTTGTTCTTGTTCTTGTTCGACAGTTTATTCTTACCACTTGATGCCAGTATAGATTAGTAATTATTTGTAGATCTTTATCGTCCAATCCAGCTGTTTCCAATATTTCTAGCATTTTGTTATGTCGGACGTTGTCAAAATCTTTTTCAAAATCGATTGCACAAATGTACACATTTTGATTTATATCTCTGCATCTCTGTACTAGCACCTGTATACCAAACAAGGCTTCTCTTTTTGGAACACACTGTATTTATTTTTAGTTATAAAATATTAATCTTATCTACGTCTATAATAAATTATGTTCTTCGTGATTCGGTTATTTTTGATATAACTTTGGTTTAAACTATTTCTTTTTTATCTTGAATATAGTTAACTAGTATTACTTTTATTGTCGAAAAGCATTACACAATGATCTTTGTTAACAATATTGCCGGCAACGTCGGGGCGTGCTATGGCCATATTGCAAAGCAATTAGTTGACTGCGACTACCACTACGAAGACTCAGAGAGGCAATCGTAATAGTCCCGATAAATTATGGAACTGTGAGGAGTAATTATTTAGATTTATCGTATGCCTTAATTGTCTACACAAACTCAACCCTTGCAGCGAACTCGTCGCAGACACCCATGAAATATTCAAGGCGGAATTCGGGTTTATATAAAAGAATGGTTGACCTACACAGCAGCACCCACAACAATTTTAGGCTAATATAAAAATTACATAAATATGTCGTCTAGTTGGTAATAAAATCGAGCAAAATTAAAAATATTGGAAATTGACATATTAAAATTCACCAAAAACACAGACACTATACACATTTATGAAGTAGCATCAGGTGAAATGATAAACATTTTATAGATTTTATAGCACAAACCCCAAAAAAACACCAAGCAAAGAAAAACACACAATGCTTCAAATCCAACAGAAACTGAAAAAATATTAAAATATATTAATATGAAAAAATCATATTATAGAAATATGCAAATAACTACAAGAATCTAAAAAACTGTTTGCCAAAGTCTTGAAAACGATCATCACCAATCCAGAGGGCACAGCAGCGACATGGAAACAATATTGTGAAATGTTGACCATGAAGACTTGAATCCAGAAGAAATACATGAAGAAAAGGAACCACATATTTTAAAATCGGAAATAGAAACCGCAATAACAAAATGAAAAACTGGAAAATCTCAAGGAGAAGACGAAATCACGGCGGAAGCACTTAAAGAAATGGGAGACATATGAATTGAAGTAATGTGTAAACTGTGTAATGAAATATGGAATACAGGACAATGGCCAGATGATTGGTGTTAGCTCACTTTCATACCCATTTATAAGAAAGGCTCACCAACTGACTGTAATAACTACCTCGCTATATCCCTGATCTCCCACGCAAGTAAAGTTCTGCTAACTATAATTAACGAGAGATTAAAATCAATACCTTTACTACAGATCCCACAAGAACAATGTGGATTTGTCCCTAGAAGAGGCATACGAGAACAAACTCTCAATCTCAGACAAATTATAGAACAATCTAGAGAATTAATTCTAGAAACATATTTGTGCTTCGTCGACTACTCGAAAGCGTTTGATAATGTAAAGTGGCATAAAATGTCGGGAATACTGAGAGAAATGGGTACCCCTGAACATCTAATATACCTACTAAAATAACTGTATATAACATAATTTTAAACTAAAAACCGGTGTACGTCAAGGATGTATTATCTCTCCCACGTTATTCAATATATATAGCGAACACATCATGCACAGTTTATTCGACGGATGGCAAGGAGGAATATCAGTCGTAGGCTGAAAAATTAGCAATCTCCGCTATGTTGACGACACTTTAGTACCAGTATCATCAACAAATGACCTTGAATACATCATGAACAGACTAGATACTATTAGTCGTGAACATGGGCTTAAAATTAATGTACAGAAGACAAAGGTAATGATAATCGATAGAATTAGAAATAACCAGTCAGAAATACGAAAAGTAGCGGGGTTTAAAGAGGTAAGCCATTTCAATTACTTAGGTTCTGTTATCATAAACAATGGTGGATACAAAGAAGAGATACGTCGACGTCGTACAATGGCCAGATTAGCAACAACCAAACTTACTTAAATCTGGAAAGATACGGACATAACCAGGCACACAAAACTGCGCCTGCGGCTAGTACGGACGCTTATCTTTCCTATCGCTACTTATGCGTCAGAAATTTGTACCAATAAAAAGTCCGACTCACGACGTATAATGGCGTTTGAAATGTTGGTATAACGTAGAATGATGCGCATACCCTGGATAGCACATCCACAGGCTTACCACAATCATCAACCAAAATATATTGAGGTACTGCGGACACCAGACAAATGGAAGGCATGGAGAGGTTGGTGGTTGAAGGCAAGGTAGATGGTAAAAGAACTCGAGGAAGTTCGCCACTCCGATGGTCAGACCAAATAAAGTGCGCTACCGATTACTCTCTGTCTGAGGAAGCACACCGCGTCCAGGAGAGAGAAAAATGGATAGGAATGGAGCCATTCGTCAAATACCATAACATCACCACATCCTTACGAAGGAGGGGGAGGATAGCGAAATAAAACGGCATACTCGAAGCAATTAAAATGACACTAAAAATGAGTTAAAAGAAGATAATATTCTTCCAGATATTCTCCAAAAGGTGATATTTTATAGTAGTACTAAAATTGGAGTTTTATCCCTCTCTACAATGGCGCTACAGCCCAAATCGATCCTGGTCCTCCTTCAAACTATGCCTCCAACCTTTTGCTAGTTCTGCACCGATCTTCTCCAGGTTCTCACGTCTAGCAAATTTTGCGCGTCAAATGCCACTTCATCCACCTACTTTTTCAGTGGCTTTCCTTTTAGACTTGCTATTTTACTATCTTCTTCTTCTTCACTGGCTTTACAACTCAGGGTGAGTTTTCGCCACATACACTATCGCTCTCCATCCTCTACGATCTTGCGCTTCTATTTCCCATAGTTGTACCTCAATTATAGATAAATCGGCTTCAACATTGTCCTTGCATCTTTTTCTCGGTCGGCATACCGATCTTCTACGATTTGGTCTTTGAATCATATGCTTGCTGGAAATCTATGAAAATTTGGTGCACATCGCGGTTGAATTTCCAGTTTTTCTTTAATATTTGTCGGATGATAAATATTGATCTATAGTTGACCTTCCAGTACGTAAGCCGCATTGGTAGTCGCCTAGAATATCTTCCGAATATGGTGTGAGCAAGATAATTGGACTCTATAGTTCTCTACAGTTTCGGAATTGTTCTTTGTTTTCTTTCTTATATATGGGAATTATATCGCTTCCATTCCATTATCTAGGCATTTCCTGTTGTTACCATAGTCGCAGAATGATGTCATACAATTTTTAGTGTTTCCTCCTTTTTTTTAACCACTCTCCATTTATGCCATCATTTCCTGGTGCTTTATGGTCTTTTAGAGACGCGATTGGATTCTTTACTTCCTCAAGTGTTGGTGCTGGTATTTCGATATCTGCAGAATAAAACGTAATATCTGCTTCCTCCGTCTCACTTTCAATATTTAGTAAATTCCGAAAGTATTCCTTCCATGGTTCGACGATTTCCGTTTCTATCATTATAAGTTCACCTGCATCATTTCTCATAGGCCGTGTTACTCCAACACTTACACCTTTTCTAACTGACTTCACTTCACTAAAGAATTTTCTCATTTGATTCCTCTTGCCACTTCTGTCCATTTCCCATTTCCAAATCCGCACATGGATGATTTCGTTGTTGGTCTAGACTTTTTGCTTTATTATAACGTTAACTTGGGTTTATAAGCAAATGTTCTTCAAATTAAAGATGAAGAAGTGGTGTTGATGTCAACAGAATGTAGGGAAACAATATGTCGCATATGTGTTGAAGAAAATGTTCTATTACTAACTCGATCCGAGATCATAGTACCTGTTGTTGCGAAACCATAACATGGGTATGGGTAAGTCCATATTTCGTGGTAGCCTGAATCAAGGATGTTGCCTACCGAATCAAACGACCAAGAACAAAAATTAAGCTGGCTCCGTATCGAAGAGACAGTGAACTGGTAGTGTCGTCCGTCTAAAGGAGGGGTCAATGATATGACTGATAATCAAGTAACAGCTGTTAGTATTTGGAATTACTCTTAAAGAAGTGTCATTAGATGACATTTTTTGTAGAATGTACTGAAGGACAGTTGAGAGTCGAGATAATTTGTCAATTTAAAATATGTTTTCAATGTAAGTTAGTTTATTATTTTATCAATTTTTGATAAAGATTGAGTTCGTGATCATCGTATTTTAAAAAATCGTGGTACAATATAAATGAAGTAAAATCGGTTATAAAAAATGAAAACCTCTACATGCGTCTCATATATGAGGCTCACATTACGAAAAAACGCTACTTATGGGTATTAAAATATATACAAAGTGTATATAACGAGTGATCTAACTGTAAGTGATATAACGAGTAAGCTATCAGTGATCGTATAATTTCCTTAAAACTAAATGGATCTCCCTCTATTGTACATTTGATTCAGGTCTATGCGCCTACCTCAACTGCTGATGATGATACAACTGAATCTTTTTTCAACGAGCTGGAATCATATCTGCAAAATATCCCAAATAAAGAAATCGCTATCATCATGGGTGATTTGAACTCAAAAATTGGTGTTACTATGGCTGACGAACATATACGAAATATTGTGGGTAGATATGGAATAGGTGAACGCAATTCAAGGGGAGACCGCCTTATCCAGTTCTGCGTTGACAATAACTTGACAATAATGAACTCTATGTATAGGCACCACCCCAGAAGATTGTACACTTGGATCTCACCTAACGGACGACACCGAAATCAGATCGATTACATAATGATTAAACATCGCTGGAAAACATCTATTAGCCAATGTAAAACACGACCTAGCGCTGACTGCGGCTCTGATCACCAACTTCTTGTTGCAACGCTAAAGCAAAAATTCAAGGCATGTGCTAGGATCCGAAACAAGAGGATATCAAAAATAAATGATTCACAACAATTTAAAATCCAATGTGATGAAAGAATCGAAAATATTTTACCAACTATCGTCACTCATGATTCCGAAAAGATTTGGTTATCTTTTAAAAATACCTTGATACAGACCTTGACTGACTGCGAGGCACAGTCCAATGCCGTCTCAACCGGACCAAAAAAAGTGTGGATGTCTGCAGATACTTTTGACCTCGTTGAAGAATGTAGAAAACTTAAAATTGCTGGAATCGAGAACCCTCTCAGGAATTCCCAGTACCGACAGCTATCTAGAGCTATTCAGGCTGCTTATAGACGAGACAAAAACAAGCATATAGAGAAAATCTGCAGAGAAATTCAACAACACGCCGACACAAATAACACCAAAGAACTCTTTGATAAAGTCAGACAACTCACACGTAAATTCAAGCAGAAATCTTGGTCTATCAAAGATGATGAAGGTAA
Source organism: Diabrotica balteata (assembly GCA_918026665.1). Lineage (NCBI taxonomy): Eukaryota > Metazoa > Arthropoda > Insecta > Coleoptera > Chrysomelidae > Diabrotica > Diabrotica balteata. The sequence goes on along the minus strand of OU898279.1, from coordinate 162,023,368 downwards.
TGTACAGACGGATTTGGACAAGGTTATTGATGTTTGGAGGGCGTATTGTAAGTCTTTATACGCCAATACGGACCAGATGCTAGCGGACGCCCCGTTTGTACCTGACTGCCAGACCTCCACTTTCCATTCTCCTTCAACAGAGACACACCACACTAGTTTTGAGTCTGAACCTGACATACTTTTTTCCGAGGTGGAATTCGCTTTAAAAAGACTTAAGTTAAACAAAGCAACAGGATATGATCTCATTACTGCAGACGTCTTGAAGCATCTTCCGGAATGTGGAGTGAAAATATTACATCGATTGTGCAATGAAATATGGCACACAGGCGTCTGGCCTGAGGATTGGAGAAAGACCATAATCATACCTCTTCATAAGAAAGGTTCAACAAATAATTGTAACAACTACAGGCTATTAGCTCTAATATCACACGCCAGTAAGGTGATCCTCTACATACTGCAACGGCGTCTAGAAAACTTCATAAGTTGGCAAATAGCACCTGAGCAGGCTGGATTTGTAAAGGGCAGAGGTACTAGAGAACAAATCCTTAATGTACAAAACATCATAGAAAAAGCCAGAGAATACCAGATCCCGACAAAACCAAAATCATGGTTATTGATCGCCAACAACAGTTTCCTGAAACTCAAACTATTGCGGAATGCGAGGTAGTCTCATCTATGATATATCTTGGAGCTCTAGTAAACAACACAGGCAGTTGTGAATCCGAAATTAGAAGACGCATTCAACTAGCAAGAGCAGCAATGAGTGAACTAAACGGGGTCTGGCTGATCGTCACATTACTATGACAAACAAAAAGAGACTCGTTTCAACTCTGGTCTTTTCCATATTTTACTATGCATGCGAGACATGGACAGTCAAAGAATCAGATCGACGACGTATAGACGCCTTTGAAATGTGGACATGGAGACGCCTGCTTCGAATTCCATGGACGGCTCGCCGTACAAATATCTCGGTTCTGGATGAAATTAAACCGGATCAGCGTCTCTCTAGTACCGTTTACTCTAGGATTTTAAAGTTCTTTGGCCATATCCATCGAAGTGATCACAAAATGGAGCGGTTGGTGGTCCAAGGAAGGCCTCAGACTTAACGCCAACGCGGAAGTTCTCCACAGCGATGGGCGGACATTACTAAAAAGCTTCTCAATAAACAGTATACTGAGGCAATACATATAACTGATGACCGCGACCAGTGGAGAAATATTATCAATCAAACTGTCCGAGCTGCTGAAGCCCAATTATGAACCACAACACATCTACTAAGATGTTAATGACTGTGATGATGATGATATAACGAAACATTCAAGTAAAAAAGCACAATGAAACTAATGAAATTTCAGCGGCTCTAGCTGATAAATAAAAAAGAAATAAAACGCTGGATGAAATATTCAATTATTGACATGACATACCTGTTTCGTCGTACCCATTCATAAATGAAACTCTCAGGCGGAATCACATCTGAGTTCTTCCCGAGTCGACCGACCCCTTTTTGGTTATGAATTCGTTGTATTGTGCGTTTTAGTCATTTCTTTCCTTTTCTTCTTAAAGAGACTTACGGCTGTAATTCGTAGGTATGCATTGTTTAGATTTATTCTTCCTTGCTCGGACGACTTTTTGATTGCTGATGTAATTTTCTTAATTTGTTTGTGACACGATTTTGTACGAGTGAGGGGCCTTTTGAAAATTTGTGAGAGTCACTTAAAGGAGGAATTAAAGTTTAATTCCCACAAGAACGTCTTGATTGAAACTTTTTTTGTTGAATATTCGTGAGTCTTTTAAGAGGTACAAGGGAAATGGACGTCGTTTTGGTTTGAGAGGTAATTTCTGTGACCCATGATTGTTATGGGGAATCACCATGAGATTGTTGTTTTTCAGACTACATTATTTGAAGTGTCTTGATTATAATATCATCGGCTGATAATATTCCCACTGTGTTTTAATTTAAAATTTTGTTAAATCTTAGCTTAAATTTAATAACTGTGGTATGTAACTTACACAGCGGAGTTTCAGACTAAAGAAACACAATATACATATTTAGATATCATTTATAAAAATGCTAAATGAAAAAATTGGGATCTAGTAGATAGAAACAAACTAGGGCAATATAAAGAGATATATAAAGACCTATTAAAAAAACAACTTACCCAAAAATTAGACAGTGATGATGAAGATATAGACGAAATACACAACATATTTACAGCAACGAAAGCTGAACGAAGAAGACAAAAGAATATCTATAGAATATGTAGAAATCAATAAAAAATAAGCAGAATGATAAATGAAAATAAGAGAAAAGAACAAGAAATAAAAATAAAAGAAGTAACACAAAACAACAAAAATATGAAATGCTTAAGACCGAAATTATAAAACAAAATAAAATTTGTAAACGGAATAGAAACAAACATTAAAGATGACATCATAAATATAATCCACCATTTCTACTCAGAATTATATAAAACAAAAAAGAAACAACCAGAAGAAATTAAAAACCAACTTAAGGCTACAATAAAAAATGTCAACTCAGAGCTGCAGCCAGAAATAAGCAAATCAGAAATAGAAGAAGGCATTGAAAAAAATCTACAGAGATGCTGAAATATGGTGGAAAAGTGGTAATTAATACTCTACATTCCCTTTTTAAGAAGATATTAAAAAAAAAGAATCCCAAATAACTGGAAGAAATCCGTTATCATTATCCTACATAAGAAAGAGGATAAAGCAGATATAAAAAAACTACCATCCTATAACACTCCTCAATGTAATGTATAAACATGTAACAAAAATTTTAACCAATAGATTGACGACAAAATTCGATGAATATCAGTCGAAAGAACAAGCATGTTTTAGAAAGGGATTCAGCAAAAGTGACCTTTTACTAACTATGAAAATACTTATAGAACGAGCAAATGAATGCCATATTCCTCTATATATAGCGTTCATAGATTTCAAAAAGGCTTTCGACAATGTCGAACACTGGGCAATGAAAAGTTCTTTGATTAACAGCATAATTGACTACAGATATACGGAACTAATAAGCAATATAAATAGATCAGGAAGCCAAAACAACAATTAAAGTATATGAAGAAACAAAAGCAATACAAATAAATAGAGGCGTGACACAAGGTGACACAATATCACTTTTCAGTTAGGCTTTGAAAGATATTTTTAAAAGATTAGAATGGGAAGAAAAAGGTATAAAAATGTGTGGACAACGCTTGAACCATCTAAGGTACGCTGATGACATCGTATTGATAACCGATAAAAAAGAAGAATTGTTTGAAATGATGAAAAAACTGGACGTAGGAGCTGGAAAGATAGGCCTTCATATAAATTACAGCAAGACCAAAATCATAACAAATACAGATGAAGACATCACAATGAGGATCGGACAAGATGAAATAGAACAAGTTCAGGATTATATATATATCTGGGTCAAAATATAAAACTTAAAACAAAGAAAACCAAACAGCAGAGATAAAAAGACGAGTTAGAGTGGTTTGGACGACATTTGGCAAACTAAGTTACATTCTTAAAATCAAAAGATCTTCTTCTTCTAAGCATCTTAAGACCAAAGTATACAATTAATGCGTACTCCCTGTTCTCATTTATGGTTCGCAAACGTGGACATTTACAAAAGCAAACATGGACAAAATCTCAAAAACCAAAAGAGCAATGGAAAGACAAATGTTACACATAACACTAATGGATAAAAAGAGAAACGAGTGGATAAGAGAGAAAACAAAATAAGAGATGTTAGACAAGAAGTTGCAAAATTGAAATGGAGATTTGTTGGACACAATATAAGACAAAAAGAGCACCGATGGAGCAAAATTCTTATAAGTTGGAGACCGTGGGAATATAAACGACGCAGAGGAAGGCCCCAAATGAGATGTGCAGATGATATCAAGAAGCACGTGGGCTCTAGGTGGATGACTGTAGCGACAGACAGAAAAGAATGAAGAAAGATTGAGGAGGCCTATGTCCAAAGATGGACCGAAGAAGGCTAATTAAATAGATTAGATTTTAAAAATGCAATATAAGCTTATCGTTTGCAGCTACCTACTCGGTTAATATTTTAAGTTTTGACTAAAATTTTAGGGAGTACACTTCTCCTTTCTTCTGGTCTCTGGCTTCATTTGTTGATGATAATCTGACCAAAGCCGAAGAATGACCTGAAGTTTAATTTCTCAAAAGGCTTTCATAGATGGATCTTCTACTGAAAAAGTCCAGCTGTTTTTTGAACTAGATTTTATCTTCCTTAGTCTGTTGAGAATTTTTTTAGGGGATATTCAGTTATCTTTTTCTTGATTAGGTATGCACGCAATACAGTTTTGAGCAGGTCAGATCCTTCGATGACCTGAAGTTTTGCTCTTTCTTATGGGTTAAGTTGATAGGTCGCCTCAATCAGTCATCTGGAGCTTGTGTTGTTAATACATGTTACTTGAAGTCATCCTGGCCGATGTGAGCAGCGTATAATTTAGCTTCTGCTCCGTCTTCGTCTTCTTTCTGCAGCCTTCTAAGATTGTCGTTATCTATAAGCTGTGCTGGATGCTTAGGGTGGATTATTTCCACCTTGATTCCGCTAGTTGCAGCTTTGTAATTTATCTCCTCGGTTCGGGATCGCTTCATTCGCGCACCCTCAGGGGTACCTGCGTCTGACCTGATTCCTTGCTGGGGAGTTTCCTAATTTTTCTTTCTGTTTCTGAGGTTTTCTTGTTTTTGTACCCCTTCTAGACGCCGATGTAAGTGCTTCTGAGCCGCCCCACTTAGTCTTCTTCTTCCATCCTCAAGTGTATCTTGAGAGCATTCAGGAATGAGTGCTTCTCCTCCTTGGAGATGTCTGCTTTAGGGGTACTTTTATTAGTCTCCGGAACATCCATTTTCTCTTTTATTTTTACTATTGGTTCCATACTGTTCGTCCATCGGTTAGTTGGGTGCAAGTTGTCTTCTAGGGATGTAGGTATACTGGCAAGAAGGATGGACAACTGTTACTTGGTTGTACTAGGAATGTAGGATAGGTACATATAACAAATATTATCAAAAGTCCTTCGAAATGATTTTCCGCCAGAACTAGTGGTACAACCAGATCAAGATGGGGTAACTTAGGCAGTCTTCTTCTATTAGACATACTGTATTGATTCCACTTCGATATAATGTAGTTCGTGTGATTTAATTGTTAATTTTTGATCAACTTTCTTCTTTCAATATAATTTTTTTTATTTATTTGATATCTTTATATAGGTTAATAATATTATTTGTTATGTTAGAAATAATATTAAGAAACTCAATCAGTCAGCATGTCATTACTGTTGATAAAATATAATATTAGTTTGATAAACTGATTAGCAACGACGGTTTTCTCCCTGCATGTGCCTCCTTGTTATCTTATCCTACTTTTTACCTGGTAAATATCACGCACAACTGAAATATAGGAAAAAGAATACAAAGTGCATTATAATATGAAATCACCAACGACAGTTTGTAATGTTTATAAAATATATTCTATTTTATAAATTTTTTGAAACATTTGGTTACAAAATTTTTAAAAACTTTTGACAGCTACACATTATTTTAAGTATACTATTTACACCTTTTTGGTCTAATCACGAATGAGTGAATAAATGCTGTTAAAAAAATATTGATCACCAAATCTAATCACAGACATGAATTTTCTATTTACTAGAAGCAACCACACAGATACACTGACGTTTAATTTCCAAAGCTAAAGTTCGCACATATCGATTTTTTGCTTCAGTTTTTTAATAATATTTACCTTCTACCACTTAACAAGATATGACGTCATAAATATTTTTCAGAAAAAAAATCCGTTGCGATCTTAACATCTCCATTCACATGTCTGGTAAATCTGATATCATGGTAAAAAAACTGAATTTTCGAGATCAAGAACTTTACTTGAAAAAACGCACCCAGAAATTTAACCAATATACATCTACAAACTTGCTCGTTGATTATAGTAACATAATGCAAAAACGAAATGAGCACCGTTACTCCCTGCTACAGTCTATATTGCAAGGTAAAGTCAAAGGTAAGCGCGGACCCGGTAGAAGGAGAATATCATGGCTGCGAAATTTAAAAACATGGTTTAAGAAAACCTCAACGGAGCTGTTTCGAGCCGCAGCGAGCAAGGTTATGATTGCCAATATGATTTCCAACATCCGAAACGAATAGGAACCAGAAGAAGAAGAAGTGCAAAAACACTATTCAATATACTGGTAAATCAATGCTAGTTTAATCTATAACATTTACAATTATAACACCAAAATATTTTCTACGGTAAATCCCCAAGGAAAAATTCAATATACAATCACTGTGAAACAACTCTACAAGAAAAATGTACCAAAGGAAAGCTGTTACTTTAAGTCTTCGATGGATTTGGTTGTAGGCCCCATTTCTTAACGTATCTGTTAACAGTGTTTAGATCTGCTTCTATGGTGGTTTTGGCGATTTTAATGTCTTCTTCTTGAGCACCCAGAGCGATGTCATTGGCATAAATAAATTGACGCGAGATGGTAGTTGGTATATCTGACGTATAAATAGTAAAAAGAAAAGGAGACATAACTGATCCTTGTGGTAAGCCGTTTTGCAGGTTTCTGAACTTACTGTTTTTCCCAATTAGGTGTACTTGAAAAAGTCTGTCACTTAGCATTTGGTTTATCAGACTGTTGAACGAATGGCATGACACCAACTGGTATATTTTAAATAAAAAAACCCTCCTTTCACACTGTGTCGTAGGCGCACGTCAATACTATGAAAGCTGCTACTTAGTTTTTAGTTTCTTCTGAAATTCGTTCTTAATAAATGTTGTAAAGGAGAGGACTTGATCACCATAGCTTCTTCCCGGTATGAATCCAGCTTGTTCTTGAGGAATATTTGGCTTTGCAAGGTAAAATAATCTCGTTTGGATCCTCTCAAATATCTTCTAGCAGACGCGTAAAAGAGCGATTGGTCTGTAGCTCTCAGTTAGTGCCGGGTCTTTCCCAGGTTTAGATATTGCGATGATCTTAATGTTTTGAAGGATTTTGGAAACTTCTGCTTAGTCAATATTTGATTGTTAAATTCAAGTCCTGCAGCTTGGCGGCATTTAATTAATTTTAGAGCTTCTTAAGTTCTTCTAGCTCGATAGGCTTCATTATTTGTTGGCTTTGTTGTTGAGCAATTTTGGCTTCTTTAAACAGAAATCTAACTTCTCTTTTATGATTTTTTTCTATTACTGGTTTTGAAAGGTTGGCTATGCGCTTGCCTATGTCTTCCGGTTTTGGGACTGTAGAGTTTGCTGTAGCGTTATTTGTGCCAGAGTCCAGTTTCCTTAGAAGGTTCCATGCGGTGCGGCTACTGTGTGTGAAATTGAGATTTTCTAAAATTTTCCTCCACCTTGTGGTTCTCAGGGAGTTTAGGGTTTCTAAGAGTTGTTCACCAACTTCAGGATCTAAAGATTTCTCATACTGATCAAGTAGTTCTTTACATTTGTCATTCTAGCATGGGATGTAGGATTTGGTATCTCCACGTGGGATGTGCTTTTTTGCACAGCTAATTATTATTAGTGATGCAAATCTTTCATAATTTTGGACCTCTGGTTTGATATGTCTTGATATCACTTTTAAGTTGGAATTTAAACTCTTCTTACCTTGCCTTCCGGAAATTCCAGCTTGGCAAAGTGATTGAATTTATTATAGGGAAGGTGGTGTCCAATGTTGTAATTATTGGCTATGTTGGATCTAGGAAATTTATCGAGAGATTTCCTTGTGGCGTTCTTTTTTCAGATGTGTTCAGAAGTCGTTTTTTATCAGATGAACAACAGATGATTTTTATCAGATGAACAACAAGGATTCAGATCCAAAGGATCCTATGTAGACGCCGTATTTTTACTAAGACAAATCACAGAAAAGGCCATTGAGTACAATAAACCAGCATATCTATGTTTTATAGACCTGACAAAGGCTTTCGATCGCATCCAAGTCGAAGACGTCTTACACCTACTTTATAAAAGAAACGTACGCATCAATATTATACAAACCGTCGAAAACATCTACTTCCATAATCGAATGCAGGCAAAAAAAAATGATAAAAGAAACAACTACTAAAAACAACAGGGATGAAAATACTTCGACAAATATGAGAGAAAAGTCTGATAGATAAGGAGAGAAGCGAAAACATAAGAAAAGCATACAATATAGATAACATAAATGGATGGGTGACAAAACGGAAACCGGAGTGGAACGACCACATTAGTAGAATGACAAAGGATATAATTTACAGACCAAGAAAAAGCTGATGCGACGATTTAAACAATTTAGGAAGCTAATATTGAAGAAGAAACAGGTTTTAAGGCATACATACAAGAAGAAAGACGAAGAAGACATATACAACGTTTTAATTGTTTATTTGTTTATTGCAAACATTTAGAATTTAATTATTGTTTGCACCTATGAATTGAAGTTTATTTATCTCACCAGGATTATGAAGGAAATATAGTCGATATTAATTAACTTATTACTGATTATCTTATAATAGACCAGTGCGTTATTCTGCTCTTCTAAATTGTAGTAATATGTATTTTCTTATAATGTATAAGTATATATGTACAGTGGGTGATCAAATTATTATGATCACTTCAAAAAACTTTATATTTTACTGTTTAATAAAGAATAAAACTACATATGAGTGTCTAATAATGTGAATATAATATAAAAATAGATTATAAACACGATCTTTTACAAAATTTTAAAATATTTTTTTCTTTGACCTTAAATAACATTTTTTTTTTAATATTTTGTGTCACCTCCTTTAGCTTCGATGACAGCTTTGATCCTCCTTGGCATGCTTTGAATGTTTCTCAGGCAGTTTTCTTTTATTTTATCGTTTCTGTGCCAGATGGCAACGAGTCTCTCAATTAACTGCTGCTAATTTGTGACAATTTCCTGGGCAACCCCCCTCTTCATAAGCTCCCATAGATTTTCGATCGGATTGAGGTCTGGGGAATTACCTGGCCACTTCAGTACTTTAATTTTGTTTTCCAGGTACGATGTTACTCTTTTTGCCTTATGGCACGGTGCTGAATCGTGCATAAAGGTAAAATCCTCCGATTCGCCAAACCAGTCTTTGATTTGTGGCATGAGTTTTTTTCCAGTACTTCAATATACTGATGTTGATTCATCATTCCATTTACAATGTACAGCCTCCCTGTGCCCTTACTGCTGATCACAGACCATACTATAATCTTGAGAGGATGTTTTCTCGCTCCACTATGCAATCCTTATGATATTTTTCACCCACTCGCCTTCGGACGAAGGCCGACTTATCCATGAGTATCTCCACTGTAGACTCATCGGAGAGACAAACCTGTGAATAAAAAAAACTATAAGATATTTTTTTAGGATAAAAACAGTGGTTATAGTGATTTAAACTTTAGTAGTGACGTAATTTCCCTTATTTCAATCCTCAATTGTCCAATTTTGGTGTTCTTTGGCCCATTCCAGTCTCTTTTTCATCATTACGATGGTCTTCATCATTACGATGGTCTAAAAAAACTTTGGTTTTTTGGCAGGGCGACATGATTCGAAACCTTGCTCAGTAAGCCTTCTGCGGACTGTCATGTCAGAAACTGGCATACCAGCTTAACGAATAAGTCCCGTGAGGATTCTTCTTGGCTTCTTTCTATTGTTTACGAATATATCCCTCATTTTTCTTTCGTCTCTGGGTGTAGTGACACGCTTTCAACCACATTTTTGGGCACGCTGGTGAATCAGGGGTTTGTTGGTTTCAATTTTTTTCTTGATATTGCTCACTTTTGCTTGCGCTATTTGGCATTGTTGAGCTATCTGACGTTGGGAAAGCTTTGTATTCAATAAAATTGTCTTTATTTCCACCATTTTAGACACAGGGACGTCTTTAGCCTTACCCATTATGATTTTCTTCTCAAAAATCGAAATGTTTTGAAAATGTCTTTAAAATTAAAACTGATATTCTTTTTTCACTCACAATCACCACTAATAAATTAATAAAACATACTACAAAGATAAAACGATACTAATCTTTCAAAAACAATACAAAAAAATACAAATTCAGTTGTAAACTCCAAGCGTAAATTCACCACAATGTGTATGTTGTCACGTAATTTGACACAAATGACAGTTCTAGAGCGGTAAACGTCAAAAAAGTAAGGTTATCAGTGACAAAATATATTGGCATACTTTAATCGTATATCAGCATATAATTTTATTATAAAATTTCTGAACAAATATGAAAAACTTAAATTTTTGTGACTGATCATAATAATTTGATCACCCACTGTATATTAATTAAAATAACATATCTATCCAGCAACCGATTTATCTGTGGCGTCTATTTGTGACATCGTATTCAATATATTGACATCTTGAATATTTTATCATACATTTTAAAAGCATTCTAAGGCGTTTAAAGATTTTAAAATGTTGTCTTTATTAATAAATGACACGGGATATTAACAAAATAGATATTAATATAGTTTTCTCCTCAAAAAAATTATTGTCGTTGAAACGATTAATTTTGTGTCGATCGTACATTTATTTAATATTCAATATTTTATTAAATAGGTTCTGAAACTGTCTAGGGGCAAGTCTGAATAACATATATGCTTATGTATTGATTGTAATGAAAATTACATTTTTGTCTAATGTTAAACTTTTGATTTCCACTCCCAAAGTCGCTTTAACTATCACTCACACCATAATGACAACATCAAAACATTAATCAACAAATCGTTATACGATAGAGCCCGAAAGACCTTCTTCAATTTCAGAAAGAAAAGACCCGGTAACAAATATTTTGACAAAAAATGACCCATTGTTATCTATAAACAAGAAATACTCACAAGAAGGGATTCAACATTGAAAACAACAAACACACTGAGATCTATTCTGTCCAATACCAAACCCAACAACACACCAGAAAGATCAAAGAACTGTATCTATAAAATACCCTATGAATGTAACAACTTTTATATGGGAGAAACCGCAAGAGTACTAAGTGTGAGGATTAATGAGCATGAAACACACATCAAAACAGAGACTTCCATATGCAAACATGCCTGGGATAACAAGCACAGAATACAATGGAAATTTGCATCAATAATCATGGAAGAAATATTCATCCCTTTGTCAACCATTTTCCATCCACTTCTGACTGTAGGTCTCTCCCAATTGCTTCCATCTTTATCTATCTTGCGCCAGTCTAATCTACTATTTGAACAGAAACAGAAACATTCATGGATGATATAAAAGTCAAAGAAACAACCTACTTAATGGAGAAAAACCTGTAGAAAACCATCAGCAGAATGTAGTATGTTTTAATGGCTAATACTAAAAAAAGAAGTCAACAGCATCAAGAACATACCAACAGTAGCGTAGTAAAGGAAGTTGCAGATACATTATCTACCATAATTCATACACAATGCATATGCAACACACACACTAGGCAAACATTCGTAAACATATAAACAAATAATACGAAAAAACACACAAAACAGTCAGAATAAAACATGAAATTTTGAGGCTCATATACACTCTGGGCCAAAATTAACCGGCCACCTTAAAAATGGATAATTTTTGATTTCTTATATCTCCTAAACCTGTTGTCCGATTTAAGTGATTTTTTTAATATGTTATAGCCTTGTTCCTAATATAAGAACATAAAGCAAAGAATAAGAAATGCCAAAGAATCATGGATTACAGAACAATGTGTAGAAATGGAAAACTATGAAAGAAAGTATGACACGTTCAATATACATAAAAAAGTAAGAGAAATTACAGGAACCCAAAGAAGACGTCAAATAAGTTTGCTTAAGAACAAAGATGGAAAGATTAGTATAGATTTAACAGAGAAAATTAATAGATGGAGTGAATACATAAGAGAATTATTTGAGGACAACAGAAATAACATTGTTCTGATATATGGCGAAACGGGACCTGAAATTCTAAAATGTGAAGTAGAAATGGCACTTAAAAATTCCAAAACTGGGAAGGCAAATGGACCGGATGAGGTTCCTACCGAATTGCTAAAGCTGTTGAATGATGAATCAATAGGTATAATATTGCACTTATTTAATACAATATACAATACTGGCATTATACCTCAAGAGTGGCTGTTGTCTACATTCGTTACACTGCCAAAGAAATCTAATGCTAAAGAATGTTCAGAACATCGAACAATATCTTTAATGAGCCACCTACTAAAGATATTTCTAAAACTCATCCACAACCGAGTTTATCAAAACTTGGAGTCAGATATTAGTAATACACAGATGGGGTTCAGAAAAGGGCTTGGTGCTCGAGAAGCTCTCTTCGGTTTGAATGTTCTCACACAAAGATGCCTAGAAGTTATTCAGGAGGTAAATACGTGTTTTATCGATTTTGAAAAAGCGTTTGACAGAGTACGCCATGATAAGCTTAGAGAGATTCTTGAAAGGAAGGACATAGATAATAAAGATCTGAGAATAATTCTCAATCTATATTGGACTCAGAAAGCTAACATCAAAATAGAAACTGAAACATCACAAGCAATAGAAATGCGTAGAGGAGTACGACAGGGTTGCATTTTGTCACCTCTGTTATTTAATGTATATAGTGAAAGCATCTGTCAGAAAGCCCTTTTACAAGCAAACGGAGGAATCGTAATTAATGAAGAGATTGTAAATAATATTCGATACGCGGACGACACTGTACTAGTTGCAAGAACAGTAGAAGAATTACAAAGATTACCTACAGACATAAATATTGCTTGCAACAATTATGGTATAAATATCAATATTAAAAAAAACCAAGTATATGGTCTTCAGTAAAAACATGACACAACCAGCGTATATTAGTATAAACGGCACTCAAGTTGAAAAAGTATCAAGTTACAAATACTTGGGAACTTTAATAAACGAAACTGGAGACCAAAACAGTGAAATAAAAAGACGTATCGAAATTGCCAGGGCCACCTTCATAAAGATGAGAAAATTCTTCTGCAACAGAAATATAAGCATCCCTCTACGATTAAGAATGCTGAGAGGCTATGTATTTAACACGCTATTATGCGGTGTAGAGACCTGGACTCTCAAACAGAACAACATGAAAAATATTGAAAGTTTCGAGATGTGGTGCTACCGTCGAATGCTGAAGATTAGTTGGGTTGAAAGAATAACAAACTGTGAAGTAATACGAAGAATAGGAAAAGACCCAGAGATTTTGTTAACGCTAAAGCGAAGAAAACTCGAATATTTTGGTCACCTGATGAGAGGACATAAATACGCATTACTTCAAAATATAATGTAGGGAAAAATAGAAGCAAAACGGAATCCAGGCCGTAGAAGAATGTCATGGTTGCGGAATTTGAGAGAGTGGTTTGGCTGCACCACTAATGAACTCTTTAGGTCAGCCGTAAACAAAGTCAGAATAGCTTTGATGATTTCCAATCTCCGATAGGAGTGACACAAAAAGAAGAAGAGCCTTGTTCCTTGACAATATCTTTGTAATATTATAATGGTATTGTTACTAGACAGGTAAATTTTCATTGTATACCAGGTGTACTAATCAAACTGTGTTTTTTTCATAATGTTTGCAATACGCTGTGGAATGTTTTAGCATCTGTAGAATACTGAAATTGGGATTGATTCGCTTATGTTTCATAATACACAAGTTTAGTGCTTTAACAACTAGACATGTTTTTTATCAATTTTTATCTCCGCGGAAGAGAAAAAATAATTTTTTTGAAAAAAAGTCATTTGTTACAGTCATAATCCAATCTTCGAAGAAAATTCACATTAACAATATTTTGGAAAGTCTAATTGAAAAAAAAGGGTATCAATAATGGATGTTGCCACCTCTAGTCTTTAGGACGTCTTGGAACCGGTTTGGCAATCCATTTATGATATCCTGGATATCATATTTGGGGATATTGTGCCACTCCTCTACCGCAGCTGTCTTCAGCTCTTCAAAGGATGCAGGGGCTGGTGCTCTTGCTCTTACCCGTCTTTTGAGGTTTTCCCAGATATGCTCAATTGAGTTAAAATTGGGACTGTATTCTGGCCATGGTAGAACTTGAATCCCGACCTCATTAAGGTACTTACGGGTAGATCTTGCTGTATAGCAACGTGCATTCTCATGCATTAGTCTGAAGTTATCACCAATGAATGGTGCAAAAGGCAACTTCTTACACTTATACTTGGACATTCACACTGCCCCTACCGAACACAACAAGATCAGTACGCGCTTCGTAAGTAATACCTCCCCAAATTGACCCTCCTCGGTAATCCACTGTTTCGGTTATAGCGCAAGCAGCAAACCTTTGTTTTTGACGCTTATAGATACGTTGGCGTCCATCTGGATCTTTTAGGGCTATTCTGCTCTCATCTGAGAACAGTATATTCTTATATGCCGCCATACTTGTTGTACGGTTGTAAGACGATTTATATATATATCCGGTTTTTTAGGCGTTACGCCCGTCCCGTAGGGATCTATGGAGGAGTATCACCAAGCCGCAAGCCCTTATCTCTTGCCGTACTGCTCCACCATAGGCCGATCAGATCCCAGCATATCCTAGTCTAAGCCGCAGATTCATCTAGAATTTTAAACTGCTGCGTTAGACTTTTTGTTTTCAGTACACCGAGCTGGGGCTCGACCCCCATGGCTAGTTGTTAAACTACCTAACTTTTGTATTATCTAACATAAGCGAATGAATCAAAAACAAAATGTTAAGAAAACATGAGGCTATAGGAGATATAAGACATCAAAAATTACCCATTTTTAAGGTGGCCGGTTAATTTTGGCCCAGAGTGTAATACAGTGAAAGTTTCAAGTAAGAAGATCAGTTGACCGAAGTAAAGAATCTACGTGATTGGTATCAATGCAGATCGATCGATTTGTTTAGAGTATGTAGCAAGTCCAAAAATAAAAATAGTCATTATGATTGTTCAAAAGAGTGGTAATACCAGACATAATGTAGGTAACTGAATCCTGGACAGTTAAAAATAAACAACACATAAAATAGTGACAGGACCAGTATTCCATCCACATAGATGTCATATTTTTTTTCTAGGTGTGTTTAATTTTTGTAATCACGTAACAATCTGTATCTGCTCATCTCTTTCTTTAAATATCAGTAAGCAAATTCTCATATTATATTCTTTTTGTATAAAAACATTTCCTAGATTGACCATTTGTTCTCAGTTTACTTTAAAATTTATGATCCATACTGTAAACTTTGTAACTACAAAACATTACTTTTATATTTTTTTAATGAACACACCTCATGTTCCCACAGATTCTTGCTTTTGTAAGGACGTTTATGATGGATTTGTTATTATACCACGTGTTGTTTATTACCATTCCCAAAAAATGTATAGCCTGTGTTTTGATATGATTTAAAGAATTTCCGTAAAAATAAACCGAGAGATCATTGGTAAATATATGAGCTATTTCCTGTGCGCCTAGTGGTTTTATCAGTAAACTGTGGAAGACATAATAAAGTTATAGTCCGGGCACTAAATTTGAAATCTTGATCTAAAGTAATACATATTTTCATATTTTAAATTAAATTGTGTGTATGAAAACATCTAAGTAAACAGCAGAGTTTATGTAATTCTTTAAGCAGACGGTCCCTGATCATATTATATAGGTCAAACAAATCGTAGAATCCAAAAAAGGATTTATGAACATGAATGGAGTTAGAATACGAAGACATAGAAGAACAAAATGGATTTCGTGAAGAAAATCCTAGTTTATCTATTAAACTAAGTTTATCTATTAAACTTTGCACCATACACAAAAAGAGACATCTTTTCTGCGTATAAAATATTCTCCAATATACTATGTCATCGTATGGCACCATAAGCAGATCGAATAATAGAACAATACCAGGCTGGTTTCAGAGGTGGTAAATTAACAATTCATCAGATTTCAACCCCGAGACAAATTCTGGAGAAAAAACTGGAATACGGCGTAGACACGCACCACATATTTATAGCAGCCTCTACAACTACAAGGCAGCCTCATCATCATCATTAGTTTATGTTTGTCCACTGCTGAACTTAGGCCTCCCGTAAAATTGTCCACCTATTTCTGTCTTGAGCTTCTTGCATCCAGTTTGTGGTGATGAGCTTGATATCATCCGTCCATCTAGTCGGTGGTCGTCCTCTGCTTCGATATGCATCTTGCCTTGATCACCATTCCAGAATCTTTTTGGTCCATCTATCATCCGTTAATCTGGCAACATGTCCGGCCCAAGCCCATTTAGTGCTGGATATTTTTTCAACTGCATCTGTGACTCCTGTTCTTCCTTTTTTTTTTTTGTTTTGTTTCTTTATCTCTGATGGTAATAACTAATATTGATCTTTCCATAGCGCGTTGTGTAACTCTTATTTTATCTATTGTTCTTTTTGCCAAAGTCAGTGTTTCTGCACCATATGTAAGAACCGGTAAAACGCACTGGTTAAAAACCTTTCTTTTTAAACAAACTGGGATACTAGACTTGGAAATGTTATTCAATCTACCAAAGGCAGTCCATGTGAGACCTATCCTTCTTTGTATTTCAGTTGTCTGATTATCTCGGCCTAGGCAAATCTCGTGCCCTAGATATTTGTAAGCTATTACTTGGTCGATGCTATGGCTCTCAATCAGAATTTTACCGCTGACTACAAGGTTGGTCATAAATTTTGTTTTTGAGGTGTTAATTTTAAGACCAATTGTTTTTGACACTCTATAGAGCGTGTGCAGCATTTTTGTAGCTTTATCAACTCTATCAGATATTAAAACGATGTCATCGGCAAATCTTAGGTGGTTCAGATCTTTACCATTTATATTAATTCCCATATTATCCTCTCGTCTTTTAATCAAGGCAATATATCGGTAATCAATGCGGCAGTCAGCCAATGCTCGAAGCATTTTATGATGATCTATAGTATCGAACGCCTTTTCATAATCTACGAATATAAGAAAGATAGTCTTGTTATATGCTGTACACTTTTCTATTAGCGTTTTTACAACTTGCAGATCATCATTTGTTCCGTATCTGGAGCGGAATACAGCCTGTTCACAATCCGTTTTGTTATTATCTTCATGAATAGTTTGTATATATGGGAGAGCAAACTAATAGGTCTGTAGTTCTTTAGGTCTTAAATGTCACCTTTTTTGTGCATTATGGTTATTATTGCATTATGCCACTGGGAGGGGGTTATGCCTCTTGTCAAACAAACATTGAACATCGTTTTCAACACATTTAGTAACGTTCCTCCTCTTTCTTTGATTTGTTCAATGACTATCCCATCTTCTCCAGGTGATTTATTGTTTTTTATCTCCGAGAGAGCTGATTTTATTTCCCCTTTTGTGATATCTGAGATATCTTCTGAGCCTACATTTTGAACTTTTAGTATTTGATTTTGATCAGGATCTGGAAAACAACTTATCTGGTTTGGACACATACAAAGAATGGATGAACCACGAATACCAAAAGAAATATTAAAATGGCAACCAGAAGGAAAGAGAAAACGAAGTAGACCGAGAAAGGCGGAGAACGATATAAACCGACAAGTAGTAGTAGCGGTAGAATCTTAGTTTATCTTTAATGTCTGCAATGAGTTTACCATTATCACCATTATCACTTGGTATGTGGTGCTTTACAATTAACTTAATGGTATTAACGGTATTAATAACGATAAAAGTATTTATTAAAACAAATTTTTATACTTCTTGCATCTGTTTATAACTCTTGCATCAAATACTTGATTTATTATTAAGTTTTAAGTAAAATTAACAAGCATTATTTTTAATAGTATCATTTCACGCAATAAATATCAGATCTTATAAATTAAATTACCTTCTGACATTGAAAACGCTATAAAAAGAACCAATGAGCTCATTTGCTAATAATAATAATAATAGTCTATCTCTAATAGACCAATTTGATGTTGATAACGCCAAGGTGTGAATCTCATTTATGAAAAGATTCATGTATAATTACTAACAAAGTAACTAAGGATAACCTTACCAATTGAAATTATTACAACACTTTTCCAGGAAACCTGCTACTCATATATATCGAATTTGATAATTGCTGGGAATGATTTCATCATTTTTAATTTGTTTCAAAACCATTAAAGTTTATCTTATTATATACCGAGCAATAGCAAATGTTAATTACTAGAACTCAAGGTGCACTCATTAAAATTAGGAATGCCAGAAACGAATAGTGTAGCCTAAATAAGTGAATAGTGACAATTCGATACGAGCGAGAAATTTCTAAAGCGAGCGTTACCGAAATTGATTTCTATAGGCGATCTGGCTGAGAGAATCAGAGAATACGAAAAAGTTTATTGACGAAGTAGATCCAATAATGAAAATAAAATGAAGCTTAATAAATAAAACACTTAATTAGACTTCTTTTTATTCCTCATAGAGTGCCGTCTCCCTACGGAGGTTGGCAATCATAATTGCTATTTTTATTTTTGAACTTGCTGCTCTCTTTTGATCTGCATTGATACCAATCACGCAGATTCTTCAACCGTGAGTTCCTTCCTCCAACAGATCTTCTTCCTTGAATATTTCCCTGTCTTATAAGTCTCAAAATTTTATTTTGGTTCCATCATCACGTGGTCATGTGTGTTGGACATTTTTTTATGTCCAAATCTCAGCTCCATATAATAATATTGAAAATATATAACAGCGAATGGTACATAGTGTGATCTCCAAATGTAGATATTTGCACGTTAGAAGTGGCTTCATTCGTATCAATCGTGATCTGGCAATCTCTATTCACCTGTTTATTTCTGCCGTATGATCATTGGTTTCATTGATCAAAGTTCCCAAGTACTGATATTTTTCTACTTGTTCTATCACGTTACCATTGATTAAAATTGATGGATTCGACCGTTACTTGATGGAAATTCATTTTATGTAACAATAAAACACTGAAAACTTTGTTTTCAAACTTCCACAAAATTGATTTTAACTATTATCACTACAGCTATTTCGGCTGATTGCCTTTCTCAAGTGATCTATTTTTGGCATGCGTTTACAATTTATAGTCTCTAATGAAATAGGTTGAGGAGGGGAGAACTGTTTGTCTCAAGTTGGTCATTCAGAATTATATCTGTGTTTTTAAATTTGTTGATTTCCATAAAGGCCTTAAGCTATCTTTGTTAGAATCTATGAACAAAGCTTCTCGAGTTCCCATACCGTTTCGAAAGCCAAATCAATCCGGAGCCATCTTCTTCGCATTTTTTGTAAATTCTGTTATGGATAATTTTTAGAAATAGCTTCAGAATATGGGCCATGAAACTTATTAATCGAAAGTCGTTACATTTTTTTGCGTAGTTTGATTTAGGTATAGGCACAAACGTAGACGTCAGCCAATCTTGTGGAATTGTACCAATCTTCCAAAAGTTGTATAATTTCACTATGAACGTAGTCAGGCCCAGAGGCTTTTCCAGTTTTCATATTTTTTATGGCGTATTTTATTTCTGATGTTAAGATGGGCAAGTCGTTATTTTTGATGTTTGTTTGTCTATCTCTCTAAAGGATTTAATTCTTGTATTTTCTGCATTTTACCTCTTTTATCTTGGACAAGTTCTCTAACGTACTTCTCACATCGTCTTAATTTCTCTGGTAAATCTATTAGTCCATTTATCTAATTAGCCTTCTTCGGTCAATCTTTGGACATAGGCCTCCCCAATCCTTTGCCATTCTTCTCTGTCTGTCGCTACAGTAATCCACCTAAAGCCCACGTGCTTTTTGATATCATCTGCCCATCTTATTTGATGCCTTCCTTTGCTTCGTTTATATTCCCACGGTCACCAACTTAAGAATTTTGTTCCATCGCTCTTCTTTTTGTCTTATATTGTGTCCGGCAAATCTCCATTTCAATTTTGCGACTTCTTGTCTAACATCCCTTTGTTTTCTTTCTTATCCACTCGTTTCTTTTTTTATCCATTAGTCTTATGTGCAACATTTGTCTTTCCATTGCTCTTTGGGTTTTTATGATTTTGTCCATGTTTGCTTTTGTAAATGTTCAGGTTTGGGAACCATAAGTAAGAACAGGAAGTACGCATTGATTGTATACTTTTATCTTAAGATGCTGTGGATATCTTTTGTTTTTAAGCATGTAGCTTAGTTTGCCAAATGCCGCCCATGCCAGTCTAACTCGTCTCTTTATCTCTGCTGTTTGGTTCTCTTTGTTAAGTTTTATAGTTTGACCAAGATATATATAATCCTGAACTTGTTCTATTTCATCTTGTTCGTTCTCATTGTGATATCTTCATCTGTATGTTATGGTTTTGATCTTGCTGTAATTCATATTAAGGCCTATCTTTCCAGCTTCTACGTCCAGTTCTTTAATCATTTCAAATAATTCTTCTTTTTTTATCAGTTATCAATACGATATCATCAGCGTACCTTAGATGGTTCAGGCGTCAAGACAAGTCTTGAAACCTATTAGTAGTATTCCTTTTTTGTGTTTATGTGTCCTTGCTGTCTATTTCGACTCATTTCAAACTTTTCAAACTTCCACAAAATTCATTTTAACTTATCACTACAGCTGTTTCGGCTGATTGCCTTTCTCAAGTGATCTATTTTTGGCATGCGTTTACATTAATTTGTTTACAAATATGTTTTTATATTATACTACTTTTTATTTACATCCATAAGTTGTTTGTTGTCTGGTAGTGTTTTTTGCATATTAACATTCACATTATTTTTTCATTTGTTTCTTATTTCTTCGTTTTTTAGCACTCTTACATTAATTTTTGGTTGTTTTCTGAGTTCAATTCTTTTTAATTTTAATTTTACGCCACCAACTAACGGATTGTGGTCTGAGTTAACATCAGCTCCAGGATAAGTTTTAACCCTGCATCACTCGCGCTATGAGTATTTCTCTCACACCTACCAGTAAAATGCAAATTTTATTAACGGTAAATCACGCATACTGCTACCCCCACTTCTAGCTGAGTTTCTAAGGGTCTTCGTTGTTACGCTTGAGCGCATGCAATATTTAGTGCATGTTGGTAATAGATATCGGGCACTTGTCGATCGTGTGCAGATCTCTGTGAGAATTTCTCTCATCGCGCAAGTTCTAACGTAGTATATTTTCTTAAGGTTGAATAAAGTTTTGGTAAGTAAATTTAAGATTTTTTTATACATAACTACTTTATTTGCTTTTTACATAAGGTCAAGGTGTTCTATTATTGTGGTATTGTTATTTTAGATAGTAAACAATGAGTAGAGGACTGACGCTTGCAGAATTAGGGCGAATTCGATATGAAGAGGCACAAAGAGAAGGTATGTCAGCTAACATACCATGGAGTGGGCAAGAGGAATGTCAAAATCAAGAAATTATGGAAGATGGCGGACGAGTGGATGTTGAAAGTGACGCTTCCAGTGAACATAGTATGCATAATACCGATTCCGAACAATCTGATGTAGAAGTTGAAAATTTTGTTTATGAAGTTGACGATAATCCCGCATATACATCAAAACATCATTTCACTGGTAAAGACAAAAAAACTCACTGGATGGCTTATCCTCCACGACCTAACGTAAGAGTGCCTACAAAAAATATTGTTAGTCATCTTCCCGGAGTAAAAAATATTGCAAAAGATGCAAATACTGTCGAAGCATGCTGGGAATTATATATTACAAAAGAAATGGTTGAAGAAATCGTACAATGCACAAATATCTATCTAGCAAAAATACGAGGTAACTATACGAGAGAAAGAGATTGCCGTGACACAGACGCTACAGAAATATATGCTTTTATCGGCCTCCTATACATGGCTGGGGTACGAAAGGCTCAATATCTAAATACTAAAGAACTTTGGGCTGATTCAATATTTGCTCCTGCTTGCTTTAGACTAACGATGTCACGAGAACGATTTCATATTTTAGGAAGAGCACTAAGATTTGACAATATCAATGACCGAAACGAAAGAAAAAAATACGATAATTTGGCTCCCATTCGAAACATATTTGAACAGTTTGTGTCCAAGTGTCAAGAAAACTACCAAGTTGGAGAGTATTGTACAGTGGATGAAATGTTGGAAAGCTTTAGAGGGCGATGTAAATTTCGGCAATATATAGCCAACAAGCCGGCCAAATACGGCATTAAAATATATGCCTTAGTTGACTCAAGGATGTTTTATACCTGCAATATGGAGATATATGCAGGAAAACAGCCAGTTGGCCCTTTTTATCTAGACAACTCTGCATCTGCTGTTGTTATGCGTATAGCAAATCCCATATTAAACACAGGTAGAAATATAACTATGGACAATTATTTCACGTCAGTGCCGTTAGCCAAACAATTACTTGATAGGAAAACTACACTTGTTGGTACCCTAAGGAAAAACAAGAGGGAAATTCCGCCAATATTTATAAATGTGAAAAGACCTGTACCTAGTAGCATGTTTGGTTTCCGAAAGAATACTGTATTATTATCGTATAAACCCAAACCTCAGAAAAACGTATTGATGTTATCTACATTTCATTCTGGGGACTACATCGATCCTGAATCTGGCGAACTGGAAAAACCTGAGATCATTACATTTTATAACCTAACAAAAGGAGGTGTCGATGTGGTTGATGAATTAAAATCAACTTATTCTGTTTCCAGATATTGTTGCCGATGGCCACTTAGAATTTTTTTTACAATTTTGGACGTTGCTGCTATTAATTCCAATATTGTATATAAAAGTAATACCGAAGTTATTGAAGAACGTAGAATTTATCTCAATCATCTGGCCGAAGCTTTGATTAAACCTCTGTTGATTCGTCGTTCATCGATCAGGTCTTTGCCAATTAATATTCGAAGCATGCTAAGGGAATATTTAAATATGCCTCAGATTGAACAGAACAGAGAATCTGTTCCAGATTTCTGTGGATTTTGTTCAAGAAGAAAGAACAGGAAGTCAAAAAAACGATGTGTTAGCTGCAATGTTGCCATTTGCACGGAGCATACCACCTTCACATGTCCAACGTGTTCTGGCGTAAACGATAATAGTGGTACTTCAGATGATTAAATTTTTGATTAATATTATGTTTATTTTATCTGATTTAAGGATAACATTAATTTAAAGATAGATGTAAAATAAAATATACAGGGTATTTTTTTTTAGTTCTTAGCATTGTATAAGTTTTCTTTTTAGTATTTTTAATGTACTTATAACTCTATTTTTGGCATTTATTTTAAATAAACCCTTTTATTATTACCAATAGTTTTGTTTCATTTGCATAAAAAAAAAATAAAAACAGTTACACCGAACAAAATCTTGAAGGGTTCGTCGTGTGAGAGAAATTCTCACGCGCGAGTTCTCGCGTAATTTTTTAAGGCGCGAGTGATGCAGGGTTAACTGAGATTATAGAGTTTTTGTATCTGCTATTGTAAATAGTCTTCTCTTAGGAAGCTGAAACTAAGTATTGGCAATTACCATATTCTTTTCTTGGCAGAATTCTATGAGCCTTTCTGCGCTCTCGTTTCTAGTTTCTAATCCGAACTGTCCAATTATATTTTCAATTGTACCTACTCCAATGATTTCATTAAACTCCTAAATGTAAGTAATATGTCTATTTGCAGTTGGGTACATGTAAAAAATTATTTGAATACTAAGTATTTCGTAAGTATTGGATTTTTTACAATCACATTGCTATAGAGTTCAACGATATTATTCTTATTATCAAAATAGACTTGTTTGTCAATTCCTGAGTATTGATTAACTTCGTCATACTGCGATTTGAACCCGATATTGAACACACATTTAAATTATTAATTAACGCTAAATTGACTAAGTGTGTTTACGGAATTTACTGTACTTTAAAAGGTAAAACCTTTTGCAACTATTTTGCGTTTTTGCTAAACAAACAATTAAAAAAAGGAAAACGTTGTACCAGATAAAATTGATAACAATATATTTACTTTAAAAATAATGCTGTAGGTTTTATTCAACTTCCGATTTCGATGTAAACAATCTAAAAACATAGATTTCGTCGCAATAATCGTCGCAATCCTAAAGAAAAAAGAAGTCCTATCTTATCGTAAGGTTATGCTACTTTATTAGTATCACGAGATTGCGGTTATGTTACATTACATACAGGAAAACAATAATAAACAAAAGTTCTAGGAACGGTTTTTTATCAAGTTTTGTTAGCAATTAGGTTCGTTGACTTGTTTCTTCTCGGACAAGTCGAAACTCGAGAAAGAACCTTAGAATTTATGATGAGGCGCACACCGAATGACTCATCTGCCGATGATACATTATGTTAACTTTCACAACAAATTTGCATGGACGTGTACGGATGGAAGGTAAACGGGAATTAAACTAGCATTGAAATGCAATTTTAGTTTTCGTTTATAGTGTGCACCAATAAAACTAATACACTGATGGAACTTTGCTTGATCTCCATTACTTTTTGGGGGGAAGCTTATGAACCCGTAACTGGTGAGGTCCAGTTTTTGTTACGTGTATGGTGAGTTTGGGTCACACTGACCCCGATTTGTTTTGCAAAATTAGACACTGATATTTGTTTACATTAAAAAATAATGACTTCAATAACTTAAAGACGTTTATTTTGTTATAACATAAATTTAACAAAAATTTGAAATACTTATCACGCATATAAAATGAAACTAAGAAACAGTCTCAAAATCTGAGTTAACTATAATGACATAAACTCTAATTTAGACTAGACATTATCCTGTAACAAAAAAATGAGGAACAAACTTTTTTTTTTCTTAAAACAAACATTTAATCTAACCTACCAACACAAAAAAAAAACACCAAAAACAAAAAACATCATAAAAACTACAATCCATTCTTATAGGCAATCACACAGTGCAAATGTGTGTTTCACACATGTGGCATATTGGCGCATTGCAACTAACGCAAACTATCTTCGTTTTTATATCCAATGATCGTGGACATTTTGAGCACCTCGCTCTTTTTTCTAAAATGGCATTTTTCTGTTCAGGAATGTCTGTTTTTAAAATGGAAGCGATATTATGTCTCAGTTGCCTTGGAATTTGGGAAATAGTTAGTCTTCTTTCCATATTATACTGCACAAGCTGCCGAGCAATAGATTTGATGATTCTTACCTCGACTTTTGGATTTTCCAGGTAGGGATGAATATATTAAAAACGCATTGACAAAAAAAATATCTAAAATTATAAGTATAAAAAAAAGTAAGAGGCTATCTTCGACTTCTACGATGTGCAGAATACACTGAACATTTTTCATCTAATGCATCGACGCCCCCATTTGTTTGATTATAAAACTCGATTATTTTCGGGTTTGTTTGTTTCATCGTTTACTACATTACTGAAGTGCATTGAAGACATCAAAAATGCCGCTTTTTGTGATTTAGTTACATATGAAACTAATGTAACTCTACCGCCAAATCCAAATAGAGATGATCCCGTGAGCCTTGTTTTAGTTGCCAAAAAAGTAATAGGTCTCTTCCTTTTATTGTTTTTTAATAGTGCCCACGTAAGTTAGGCCTGAGTTTCTCAACTCAGTTATCACTTCTAAGGATGTAAAACAGTCGTCTAGTATTGTGTTAGGGTTACAACCCTCAATACATTTTACTAGACGAAGAACTGATTGCGTTTTGATTGCGTTTGTTAAATTTTCTTTCTTCTTCTGACAATGTTCTTCTGGCCATCACTTCCAGCACCTGTATATATATACCCATCCAAAAAGTAATGGGTTCGGATGTCATTTAGTACCATTATCTTTAAGCCATATTTTCGGGGTTTTTGAGGCATGTACATACGAAATAAACATTTTCCTCGAAAACCAATAAGCATTTAATCAATACAAGCATACTGCCCTATGCAATAATTTTTTTTGCTGTTTTCTACAAACTTAGTTATTAGAAATTGATGAAATGGGGGCAAGCTTCTCGGTTTTTTACGTTCTTGCCTTGTCGTTTCGTCATCAAACCTAAACGCTGTCAAAAGTAATAAGAATCGTCTTACTAACATGGTGCATCTAAAAATGTCTCTACCATTACCATCGGTGGCGAATATCGAACTCAAGTCTTTTCAAATAACAATCTCTTCTAAAATATCGTTTGTTATTATACATTTCCAAGCACCTTTCTGGAGACATAATTTTCCAAGACACTTGGCTGGCCAAATAACCCCAGGAAGATGAGAGATAATGGTGAAACTTCTTGTTCTTACATTTGAAGGTGGAGCTCTGTAGTCCACTTGTATTGATTTTTGCCATAGTACGTTCTCGAGGTGCCTGGAGTTTATTGCTGCTCATGTGGATGCGAGTCCGAATAACCTCCGAAGGTGCTGCATTTTGCAGGATATTACCTTCAACATTCAATAGAGGTCTGAGTCATCGTTACGGCTAAAATCACTCTCATTCGCGTCTAGAATACTTTGAACCCATTGCTCAAACCTAGGATCATCGAAATCCATTTTATTATATCGTGATAGGTCCATTTTCAAATGAAAATAAAAATAAACAAATTATTTAAAAAAACGTAACCGGTGAGGTGAGGTCACAGCTTCACAGCAATAGCTGTTCCTAGAAGAACAGCTATTAGTGCAAGATAAGTCCATCGAATGGAAAAGAGAAGCGAAATACCTAGGAGTCACTATGAACCAAATCATAATCTTTGGGCAATACGTGAGAACAACCATCCAGAAAACAGCAACACCCAGAGCACAAATGAGAGGACCCGCAAGTACTCAGGCCCTCAAGCTACTAAAGATTTTATAAACAAAAAAAGAGAATTGAAAGATAAATACACAGATAATTTTGTAACAATAAGAGAATTAAACAAAGATATCACAAAATCCATTCGAAAAGATGTCAGAAATTACAACACTGAATACATAACTCAAGCCATTAATAAAAATAAAAGTTTAAAGGTTCTGCGCCGACAAATGACTGGAGGATCGAAAAATATTTGTAAACTTGTAAATAAAAAATGAGAAACTACAACAAATAAGGAAGATATTTTAAAAATTGCTCAAGATTTTTACTCAGAATTGTATAAGCAAGAAGAACTTTCAGATCCTGATCAAAATCAAATACCAAAAGTTCAAAATGTAGGCTGAGAAGACATCCCAGATATCATAACAGAGGAAATAAAATCAGCTCTCTCGGAGATGAAAAACAATAAATCACCTGGAGAAGATGGGATAGTCATTGAACAAATCAAAGAAGGAGGAGGAACGTTAGTAAATGTGTTGAAAAATATGTTCAATGCTTGTTTGACAAGAGACGTAACCCCCTCCCAGAGGCATAATGCAATAATAACCATAATGCACAAAAAAGGTGACATTTAAGATCTAAAGAACTACAAACCTATTAGTTTGCTCTCCCATACATACAAACTATTCATGAAGATAATAACAAAAACGGCTTGTGAACAAATTGGATAGTTACCAACATTGTGAACAGGCTGTATTAAATGTTGCCAGACTAATGGATGATAGATGGACCAGACAGATTATTGAATGACGAAGAAGGCAAGAGGCATATCGAAGCAGAGGACGACCACCGACTAGATGGACGGATGATATCAAGCGCATCACCACAAATTGGATGCAAGAAGCTCAAGATAGAAATAGGTGGAAAATTTTTCGATAGACCTACATTGATAGATCTAAGCATTGGACAAATATGGGCTGAATGATGATGATGATGATGATTTTTTGATAATCTGGTATGATGAACATAATTGATGAATTTACAAATATATGAAAGAAAAATTTGATGGAGTATCAATTATAGAGATATAAGAAATGTTTTTCTAATATACCTATATTTCAAATATTAAAATATTTATAAGTTATAATTATTGCAGTCTAGAAACGCCTATGCCAGTAGAGTGCAATACACCTATTAATTTATTTTATTATTTGCACGATACAGGTGAGATGACTCACATTGAGATTCGTCCACGTGTTTTTTAATTATACCCTAAGCGGTAGTGAGTTATATAGTTCGTCGATAGCTCATATCTATTATTTACATTCTATATACAGGGATTAAGCAATATCTGCTTCTGTTTGAATTGTGATAGCAACTAGGATTAGACTTTCTGGATGAAACCGAATATAGATGAAGTACCAAAAATAAACATTTATTAATATCATTATAAAATATTCATATTGTAGTTCAGTAACGTAAAGAGAGACGTGGAAATATAAAACTCCCAAAACGGGACTACTAAAACAGCCAAATCTAAATTATTATTTACTAATTTTTTACTAATATATTACACATTATAAGCCTAGAACGAGATTTAGAGAATAGTTTTCAGTTCTACTTAACCCTTTACTGTATTAGCAAGCTTTTTGCAAGCCCTTTGCAAGTAATTACAAACATAAAATAAATTTTTTTTTCTTATTTTAGCATTATTAAAATTTCTACTTATAATGGGAATAAGCCACACTTTCCACTTAGGAAGTTCTGTTTTTTGTTAATTGGTGAGAAATGGCTGCTCTAATAATTTAATTTTGTCTGACTTCTTCATATTGACAAGTCAGACATATATTATACAATTTAAAGCAGACGACTTTAAGATGATATTGCCAATATAATTGAGTTGCGTTTCTGGGATGACTTTATTGTACGATAGCGATAGAAATCAAATTTATTCTTAAATTTATTTCGAATTTTTATTTAATAAAACTTTTTAAAATGTAAATAAAGCATTTTAAAAACTATCTACCGTTATTCCTTAAACCTTATATGGGCAATTACTTGAAATACATATTAACCTTTCCGATAAGAACATTGTAACTGCAGCTACAAGACGATTCGATGAAACATGTATTTATATCAAAAACTGTAATTGACCCAGTTTAAAAAACTATCCTTTAATCAAAAATAGTAGTCCTTATTCTAAAAACGGAATTTTACATTTATATAAATGCTTAGTTGTCTGAAAAAAATTCAGGTGCATATAAAATGGTAAATCAATGAAATTGGTTGGTACCTTTTTATCATTTCTGAAGAATATGGGATATCATAGGCCTATCAGAAATTCGACATAAAAAAGAAAACCGAATACAGCTAAAATCCAGTAATCGACTGTATTATAAAGGAAATGAAAGGAATAATAAATTTGGAGTAGAGTTTATAATAAAAACAAGCTATAAGTACGCTTGTCCAAATTATCAAAGGTATATCAGATCGTGCCGCCTTTGTCATACTTAAAATAAGAAGAATATCGATTAAAATTCTCCAGGTAGGTATATGCCCCTACGACAATTTATGAAGACGGATATATCGAATTATTTTATAAACATATATCAAAGGCTATGGAAGAACATAAAAATCGTCTTACACTAGTAATTGAAGATTTCAATGCCAAACTGGGTAGAAAACTAAACAAAGAAGAAACTAAAATCGGAGATTTCGGGTATGGTCAGAGAAATGATAGAGATGCTGCTTTGATGAACTTCCTAGAAAAAAGTATCTATACGCAATGAACTCCTTCTACAAAATGAAGCCCCAACGAAAATGGACATGGATCAGCTCCAATGGATCCACAAAAAATGAGATCGACTACATACTGTTCACGGAACGATATATCATTAAAGATGTAACAGTTCTTAACAGATTCCCAACAGGTAGCGATCACAGGATGGTCAGAGCAAAAATTAGTATTGAGAGTAACTATAAAATGTAAAGAAAAATAATTAGAAACTGGAAACTAGTACATAGAAACAAACTAGGGCAATATAAAGAGATATACAAAGACCTATTAAAAGAATAACTTATCCAAAAATTAGACAGTGATGATAAAAATATAGACGAAATAGACAACATACTTACAATCAGAAAAAGAAATAGCAAAAAGAATCTAAAAAAAAACAACTATATATCAACAGAAACAAAGAATGAGCTGGACACAATATGAGACAAAAACAGGACCAATGGAACAAAATTCTTATAAGTTGTAGACTGTCGGAATATAAACGAAGCAGAGGAAGGCCCCAAATGAGATGTGCAGATGATATTAAGAAGCTGGGCTCTAGGTCGATGACTGTAGCGACAGACAGAGAAAAGTGGAAAAGGATTAAGGAGTCCTATGTCCAAAGATGGACAGAAGAAGGCTAATTAGATAGATAGATAGATAGTTTTAACTACTTTTTAAAATAAGTATTTTCCACATTTTAAGAAATTGAACCTTCAAAATTTTATCTATTTTTGTGTAATTTTAGAGTAGACATTTACTGTCAGGTTTCACTAATGATGATCCGACTGGTCCGAAAATATTTTGAAACAATGGTAATCCATTTGGATAAATTTTAATTATTTTTCAATAAAATAATATACCATCATGCACCAGAACATTTTACTTCATTGTAAGTTTGTTTACTGACAAAAATACAAAAATACAAAAATCTCAGGCGCAAATGAATAAAATTATATGAAACGTTTTTACAATCATAATAATGACCTTTTTCCTGGAAACTAACTCCAATAAAAAGTACATAATTCCTGTACCAGAATGACCGTTCTTAACCTTATTCTCTGATTACAAACGGCTGTAAAAACAGAACCTGCACATCACGTTTCTTCGGCTAGTTGCCTTAAAGTCCTCCTCCAAGAGATAATTAATAATTTTCTTAAAAACTATAAACAGTTTTATGTTTACCATTTTTACGCTTACTATAAACGTCAGCCAATAATAAAAATATACTTAACACATGTAAGACATTAAACTGACAATATACACCTCCTCGTACAGCTGCAGCGTATTGTGCGGTTCTACAGGGTCATTCCGAGGAGGATTTCAATAGATAGTTAGGAGTAAAGAAATCAAATGAAATGAACTCCTGAACAAAAGGGACCCATTACATTTTTACTGTTACTGTTACTTCCTATTTAAACGTAATTACTTTGTTAAATGTGTATCTAAGAAAGTTGTTTACTTCTTGTCTTGTTTGTGATTTTTGATATTTGTGATTATGGAAAACACAATCAATAACTAATAATATTTGATACATTTTGATGTTTGGTAGTGCTGAGTTACTCTATTCGTCAGAGACGAAAATGCCACTGCACCTCTAAAAATCATACGAATAAACTAAATTTTGCCTTTTTCCTCTTCGTCTTCGTGCGAATAGGATTACTCTGTTTGTCTGACTCTTATTCTGTTTCAGTCGTTGTTGACAGTACATTATATTTCCACCTTTTTGGCAGCCTTCCAACGGGTCTTCTGCTATAAGGCTTGTTGTTTTTACAGATGTTCGCTAATCTATCTGGTACCATTCGGTTTACATGTTCGTTCCAGTTTTTTTTCTTGGTTTTATCCACCTGTTAGTATATTGAATTTTGCATTGTTCGCGTATACCTGTATTGGTTTCTTCTTCTTCTTCAGATACAAATCCACTAATGGATGTTAGCGATCACATTTTCCATTAATTCACATTCTCTATTTCTTGCAATATGTATCAGAGATTGTATGTCGTTAATCCCTGTTCATTGCCTTATGTTTCGGAGCCAGGACATTTTCTTGCGTCCCATTCCTCTCTTGCCTTCAATTTTACCCTCGATTATAACTTGGAGGAACTGGTATTTTCCATTTCGCATGATGTGACTTAGATACGCCGTTTTCCTTATCTTGATGGTTTCGAAAAGTTGGCGTTCTTGGTTTATTCTTTTAAGGACATCTATATTTGTGATTTTTGCTGTCCATGCTATTTTTAGGATACGGCGATAGAACCACATTTCAAAAGCTTCTAATCTGTTTATATCCCTCGTTTTGAGTGTCCAGCCCTCTACGCCATATAGGAGCACTGACCACACGTAGCACTAAGTAAACCTTGGTCTCAGTTGAAGATCGAACTCTGAACAAGTCAGTACCTTCTTGAATTTTACAAAAGCTTGTCGAACTTGCTCAATGCGACATTTTACTTCCCTGTCCGATGCCCAGTCTTCAAAAAGCCACGATCCCAGGTATTTAAATTTACTCACTCTTTTAATGGACTTAGTATTCAGTGTTATGGTGGAGTTTTCAAGTGCATCCAAATTTCTGGAGATGATCATAAATTTGGTTTTTTTGGTATTAATCTCTAATCCCATTCGCTTATTGTATTCTCCGATTATAGTGACAAGTTGTTGAAGATCTACTATGTTGTCACAAATTAAGACACCATCATTAGAATATAGTATGTTGTTGATCAATACTCCATTCACTTTGATTCCCATCTTTGCTTCCTCCAAAGACTCTTAAAATATGGCTTCCGAATAAATGTTAAATAAAAGAGGGGAAAGCACACATCCCTGTCGAACGCCCCTTCTTATATGTATGGGTTTGGATATAGAATTGTCTATTTTTAAATGTGCCGTTTGAGCCAGTACAAGTTTTCAATGCATCTTATGTCTTTTTGGTCTTTACCAACTTTCTTGAGGATCTGAATTAACTTGTGGTGTTGGACACCATCAAACACTTTTTGGTAATCCAAAAAGCATAGGAACACGTCCTTCTTCTGATCGTAACAATTTTGGACCAGCACCTGTGTTGCTACTATTGCTTCTCGTGTTCCTAAACCTTGCCTAAACCCGAACTGGGAGTCACTGATGTGCCATTCACATTTTTGGTATAATCTTTGATGTAGTATTTTTAAGAATATCTTTAAAGTGTGACTCATCAGGGTAATGAGACTGTGATCCTCACATCTTTTTGCATTGACTTTCTTGGACAGGGGAATAAAGGTAGAGCGTAACCACTGTTGGTTTGTCTGTCTCTTAATTATATGCCCGCTATTGATCTTCTCGAAGGCAACCACTTACTCTTGCCGCTTTTAATGCTTGCCTTTTGGTCTTTGTTCTTATATCCCTGTCACTAGTAACCTCTACTCCTAGGTAATTGAATGTTATTACTTGTTCTACAATTTTACCGTCTATTTCTAGTTTGCATCTACGTAGCTCTTTACTGATCACTATACATTAAGTTTTTTCTACTGATATTCTCATATTAACTTTTTTGCTGTGATATTGAAGGTGTGCAGCTGCCTTTGTAGGTCATCTTCGTTATCAGCAATTAGTACTGCATCATTAGCATAGCATAGTATCGTGATTTTATGCGTTTCCATGTGGTATCCGTGTCGTTTTCTTACTTTGTGAATTATTTGATTCATCACCATATTGAATAACAATGGGCTCAGCGAGTCTTCTAGGCGGATTCCTCCTTTTAGTTCTATGCATTCTGTTTCTCCTGTTTGCTCTGGTCAACTCTGGTCTTGTTGTTCCTGTTAATTTCATTAATTGTCCTTATTATCTGATGGTCTATTTGTTCAGCTTGTAATAAATTTAATATGTCATTTCTTGCACTATGAAAGTATTAATTTTGGGACTCCAAAAATATGCAAAAAAGTTTACCACTTTTACTTGGATTTTCTCATAAAATCCCCCTTTACAAGAGGGAAAAATAGGAAAAAATCGATTTACCAAGAATCTGAACACTATAGAAAAAAATATTTCAAATAAAAAATATAGCTAAAATCCTTAACAAAAATGTCCATTAGCATTTTTTGTGTAGAATGAACCGTTCTGTCAGAAACAACGATTGAAGCGATCGACAATTTATAATGTCAGTACCGCGCGCGAAATCAATGTTCAATAAAATTTGTATCAGTTCGACGGTAAAAATTCAATATTTTTTGATCCGAGTCTCCTATCGACAAAAATCGAAAGGCGTTTTAAAGGTAAAGCATGCAGCTTTTGTACTCAATTTTTGTGTTTTGTCTCAAATAAACTGAGTCTATATAAAAACGTTGAATAAATAAATGTGGAGTAATTTTTGTCAATTTTTATGATTCTCATGAGATTCATACAATTTATCCCTTGTGTACCTCAGGGCCCCTTTATAATCTATTACCTTAAATTTTAGTTTTAAGGTTTGTCAACAAATGTGAGGCATTTGAAATATGCTTGAAAAACGCTGAATTTAACTTTCGCATTAAAAACGTTCTAAAACATTTAAAACTGCTCTTTTTCAATTACACTTGTACATTTTTCAAATCATTTAAGCTAGAATAAAACCATCTAAGCCTATTTTCTATTTATTTTTCATTAATAATGGCAAATGCTAAAAAATACACATAACATAACATATTTTTCAAGGTTTTCTGGCAGCAGAACACAATTTCTTACAAAAGAAATATAAAAAATAAAATCAATATTTCTTTCTTCATTTTTTCGTTTCATATAAAGAACAAGGAATCAACAAATCTTCGAACCATTTACTAGTAACATTTTTCTAAATGCAATTCTTGCAAACACATGCCCTGTTTTGTTTTGTTTTTGTCATTCATTCGATCACACATACAACATCTCTTTCGTTTCTGGTTCCGATTATTTAGTTCTACCCTTTCTGCATCAGGTAAAGCTTTTTTTAGTATTCTACTGATAATATGCCTCTCTTTAAAGGCTTTTCTCTCTATACTTCGTTGTTTTTATAACATTCATGTAAAATGTGCGCATTGGTATCTGCGATATTCAATATTGTAAAAAAATTGTCATTGGTCATCACCTAATTTGCCGGTTTGTACAATATGTGGTGCATTTTTGATCTAGTGCATCCACACCGCCTTTTGTTTGGTTATAGGTGCAAACAATTTCAAGTTTACCAGATTCTATGTCCTCATATTTGGTATGGTGCATTGATGATATTAAAACAACTGCCTTCCCTTTTTTTAACGTAGGAAATTATAGTGTAGTCATTTGTAAAACCATAAAAGTAAGATCCTTTAGCTCTGCTCCGACTTGGAAAGAACTGCATAAGTATTTCCTTTTTATTTCGCTTGAGCGTACCAACAGGCCAGTCCTCGTTTTTTTTTAATGCATTCATGACTTCTATAGATGAAAACCAATTGCCTAGTGTGACATTTCGGTGTAAATTAGCAATTAGATTACACAGTCTCAACACCGTTTGTGTTGGTTTCATGAAACATCTTTCGTCCTTTGTTAGAGAAAAACCATCACTATAGCAGTGTTAATAGTGGGTACTTGCGTCTGTTAGTGCCATAATTTTCAGTCCATATTTCCAAGGTTTATTAGGTATGTAAAGGAGGAACCTACATCTACCACGAAATCTTATCAGCATTTCGTCAAACAACACAATTTTCTAATAGAATAACAGTCTTGGCAATTTTTTACGAAACTCTTAAATTACCAAGACACTGCTGCAGTTCGATTATTAGTTTTACATTCTTCTCCATCATCTGCAATATGAAACCTACAACAAAAGCAATAAAATATTTACACTAACTATTCAGTCAAAAAACCTTATTAGACATGCGAACAACACATATACTCTTTTCAAAAACAAAATGGATCTGAATATGTCTCCTCATGTTCCATCTGTTGCACATATTTCTTGCAAGTCTTCATCCTTCGACTTAAAAACGGCAGAGTAGTACAAGATAGCTAGAAACGCTCTAAATTCTTCCTTTGTTAGTTCTCTCAGTTCTGTTCTATCAGAATTGCTAAATTTATCTTATAATAGCAATATGTTTAGTTTTGTCCGTAGAATTATTTCGTTTTCCATATCATCTGTGAAAAAAAGGCTCCATATTTTTAAGGAATCAGAAAAATCACCACATTTTGCAGGTCCTATTAACTAGGGAAGAACTTTTACCAGATTGTATTTTTTGTTCTAATTTTTGTTCTAAATCTGAATTGGTCGCAACAGCAGACCACTTGTATCGATTTTTACCAAAATAAAACTGTTTATTTATTGTCTCTACCCCTCTTCTTCTTTACCTATAGTCTGACTTTCTTGTGTTTCAGTATTGTCCCCCTGATCTCCAATCTCAGAATCAGAGTTAGGGTCACACTCTGGAGAAAAATCTTTGTTGTTGTAGTCCTCATATCACTAAACTGGCTATTCAGAGCAATACTGAATCACATTTGACGTGCGTGGTAAAAGTGGTAAGCTTTTACCCCATGATTTTTAGCAGTCAAATATCTGTCGACTGGACTGTATTTATTACTATTAGTATTAAAATGACGAAAAAATAAATGTTGTAGCGTTGAAAATAATTTGTAAACCGTAAACAACTTTCAACATTTTTGTGGGATGCGGAACAGACTCTTGTTCAGTCCCGTGTCCAGCACTTTACCGCCTGTCCCGTCCCGTCCTGCAAGCTATTTTCGCTATCCCGTCACGCGTCCCGTCTCGCGGAACGTTCTGTTGTTCCGCAAAGCTAACTTAAAGTGTATTAACTAAATAAGTATACATATTGTTATACTTGGATAAAAACAAATTTATTATTTATATTTTTTTCTGAGCATAATTTGCTCTTAGGCAAACTTAGCTAACTTGAGCAATATATTAAAAACAAGAACCAAAATAAAAAACACTTACACAGTGGTGTATACAAACAATGTGGCGACTGTCCAAAAACTAACATCGGTCAAACTGGCATAACCCTTAACAAATGTATAGCAGAACATAAAAGGGCTTTCAATAATAGAAAAATAGATTCTACATACGCACTTCACCTTCTAGATCATAATCATTCTTTTAATGACGAATTTTAAATTCTTCACATCCAAGATAAAGGCCTTAAGCTATCTTTATTAGAATCTATAGAAATTAAAAAATTAAAAAACACAGAAAAAATATATATCTCGAATATTCATGAAAATATTGGTGTGCAAGCAAGATCGCAGTAGAGATTGAAGTTACAGGAATATCTATAAATGAATCTGGATTATATCTAAGCAAATTAGTTTCTAAAAATCCGTTGAAACTTAAATTTTATATTATTGAACGCAACACCGGTCAACAGAACCGTGTCCAGAAGATTGATTACGCTGCAGGAATCATCCTGTCGGTCAGCGCGGTTACGGCGACAACATAAGTACACATTAAACAATGTCAAATTCAGCTACTACAATGTCTCTCTATTAGTATCAGTCCTAACAGAGACGGGAAATAAAAAGTTAATTACTCATAATTTTTTATTGCCGACAGGTATCAGCTTCGTAATGGGACATTACTTGTTGTTGATTAGCAGCAAAGTCGTTTCCGCGATTTACTGGCCGAGTCAAACTAAATAAACCAACTTCTGTTGTCTTTATAATTAAAACGACTCGACGGTAAGTTGATAAACCGTACAAATACTTGTTAAAACCTATTAACAAAAACAGTAACAATATTAATAAAAAAACATAATTAATAATAGAAATAGAATTCCTGGCACAATATTATTATCATTTTTCCTTCACATCTAAACAACGGATTTTATTATTTAAAATTTTAACTGAAGATTTTTTACACAGTGGGGGATACAGTATATGCAACCAAAGTCTAGAGAAAACCAACCGATACCAAGAGATATTTAAAGTATCAATCAAATCACAACGTAAATCCCTGTTTGATAGAGCCCGAAGTACCACCTCTAATGAAAATGCATTTCAGGAAGAAAAATAAGTTATCTTAATCGATCTGATTAGTTTCCAAAACATATTTTTAAAGCATACCCTGCGTTTTTGTGATAGGTGATAATTATTCAACTGACTGGATTTGATTTGTAACCTTAAAATCGAATTAAGAAAGGTTATTTAGATATAGTAAATAATATTAAAAATACTCACATTCGTTTTCACGTTGTTTTCTATCACTGAACTTTTAAAACTTAATTATCAAAAAGTTTTAATTTAGCAATAATCTCACCTAAATCCACCCTACAATTTAAACGTGTGTGTACTGAGTGGTCTAATAAGCCGATATCTCGGCTATACATCAGAAACTATAATTCAGGTTATGTTCTATAACTTTAGGAGAAAAAAATCCTTGGTAAAAATGGCCAAGAGAAATTGCTGGAAATAACTTTTAAGTTTCTGGGTTAACCCCTAAGGGGGCGTACCTGTGAAGACAACTTTAAAAATCAGTTTTTTGGGAAATATGCTCAATTATACCAAGTGTTAAATAAGTAAACTAGAAAGAGGCCTAAATTCCGCACAAAGTTGTTCAAGTACTTTTTTTATTTTTTCAAATAAAGGGTGGGGGAGAGTGGGAAAGTATTTGTGGATAAATACCTATAATTTTGGTTTGGATCAACCGATTTTAACGAAATTAGTGTCATTAGAAAAAGTGTGAATGATTTAATTTACAGCTACTATAAAACAATTGCATTTAGTTGCAAAGAAAAACAAAATATTAAAATTTGTTTTTCTTTAAAATCTTTAATGGACACACCTATTTATTGTAAATTATAATAAAACTGGATTAAATTCGTAACAAAATGACGCAAATTGCATGTTGATAGCTTTTGTCGAACTCCAGATATAAATAAAAACGAATAAACATAAGAAAAACCCTTTATTATAACTTAAAATTACATATGTGAAAGATCATACAAATATCTCGATCATTAAAACTTAATGTTCAATTAAATGTTCCAATTTTTTCCATCGTTGTCCACACAAGGATGTAATCTTTCGCGCCTAGACATAACATCTGCTTCAATCTCAGCTGTTGATATACTATTTATTGCGTTTATAATGCGACGTTTCATGTTGTTTCGCGTGGTTGGTCGAGTTTGGTATACTAAGTCCTTTAATATTCCCCACAGATAAAAGTCTAGACATGTTACGTCTGGAGATCTAGCTGGCCATGAAAATATACTTCCCCTTCCAATCCATTTATTTGGATAACTTGCAAACAAATAATTTCGAACTTGTCTGGAAAAGTGCGCAGGGCACCCATCATGTTGAAATATCATATCTCTTGTAGTTTGTAAGGAGATATCTTCCAATAAAACAGACAATTTATTTTCCAGGAAATCCAAATATGTTTCATCATTTAAAGTTCTATCAAAGAAATATGGACTTACGATCTTTCCATCAACTATACCACATAAAACTTTAAAACTTCATTTACCTTGCTTGAACCTGCACCTCATGTATCCAGGGCGGATTTTCTTCGGCCCAATAATGCATATTATGCAGATATAACACCACCCGCACTATTAAACGTAGCCTTGTCTGTCCAGAAAATCTTTGACATGATATGCGATTGTTCTTTTAGCAGACCTAACAACCAATTACAGTAATCCAGCCTTGCGTCAAAATCTCTCTCATGTAAAGCTTGGTGGAATACTACATGATAAGGATCTAGTCTAAAAAACGGAACAACAAATATTGGTGAAAAAGAAACCACTATATTTACTAAAACTTAAAAAATCTTGAAAAATCCGCAATTGTTTCACAAGATTAATCGTGCATAAGTATTTTTAAGAAACGGACAAAAGGATAAAAGCGTCGTGTTGCCGTTTTTATCGGAATAACATCGGAATTAACAGTTGAATCTAAAGTTTAAAGGGAATTCCAAATTTCTGACCTAAGCGTTCACTTTATAATATGAAAAACCAACCTGTGATGTTTTAAAATCCTTAGAACAGTAATTTTGGATATATTTAATTCTATAGAGATTTGTGGACTACCTATATGTGGATTCTGTTGAATTAAAGCAAGAACATTGATTGAATTATCTTCGGTCATATCTCTACTACGTCGTTTAAAACAAGGACGATAAAAACTACCAGTTTCTCTTAATCTTCTTGCCTTTCTTTCAAATACTTTTTTGCCATAATGTCTCCTGTCAGAATATCTTACAGAATATATACGTGAGGCAATAGCGGCATTTTGGTGACATTCGAAATAAACTCCAATCATATCATACAATTCTGCATTTGATATACTCATTACTATTACTGATAATTAATTACTAATATTACCAATACTAATATCTATTGAAAAATGCAATCTTCAATCCGAATTATAATATAACACTTCTTAACAATGTTTTAATTGCTGTCAATAAATAAACAATATGAATTACCCGTCAAATTCATTGTCGTAGCTTACTTAGTTTCGAAAACACTATTTTTAATCATATGAAATAACAATGGTCAAAATAGGTATCAACATTAAGATTTTTCTGCTATAAAAATTTTGAAAGTACTTACTGACTTATTTTTAATTTAATTTATAATACAGGGTGAGTAAATACTATACTTACTTATGTTCATGCGATTTTATTCATATCTCGAGTTTGACAAAAGCTGTTAACATACAGTTTGCGCCATTTTGATACGAATTTATTCCAGTTCAATTATGATTTACAATAAATAGATATTTTTGTTAAACATTTTAAAAAAAAACAAATTTTGATTTTTTCTATTCGAAAGTACACTCTACCTATGACAATTAAAACTAAATGTAATTATTTTATGGTAGATGTAAATTAATTCATCCATACTCTTTTTAATGACACTAATTTCGTTAAAATCGGTTGATTCAAACCAAAGTTATAGGTAATTAATTATACACAAATACTTTCCCACTCTCCCCCACACTTTATTTGAAAAAATAAAAAAGTACTTGAACAACTTTGTGCGGAATTTAGACCTCTTTTAGTTTACTTATTTAACACTTGGTATAATTGGGCATATTTCCTAAAATACGCTGGTTACGCCCCCTGGCGGTTAACCCAGAAACTTGAAAGACATTTCCAGTGATTTCTCATTTCCACTTTTACTAAGGAATATTTTCTTCTAAAGTTATAATATGAATAGTTTCTAATATATAGCCGAGAGATCGGCTTATTGGACCACTCAGTATATACACGTTTAAATTGTACGGTGGATTTAGGAAATACGGAAAAGTTTAGTGATAGAAAACAACGTGAAAACGAACGTGAGTAAAATTTTTAATATTTACTGCATCTAGACAACCTTTCTTTCGATTTTAAGGTTACAAATCAAATCCAGTCAGTTGAATAATAATCACCTATCACAAAAACGCAGAGTATGCTTTCAAAATATGTTTTGGAAACTAATCAGATCGATCAAAATATCTTAACACAAATTTTACTGTTACAAATAGAATATCACAACCAACATGTAAATCCAGTCTTCTTCCACCAACATTCAGCTAGACCTAGAGACTCCAATTTGAATAATACGAGCATCTCCAACTCATTATATGCAAGTCCTGTCTCCCAAAACATCTGCAAATATCCAAACAAGGATCACGAAATTATCTTCAGCTCCATTCAAGGTGCAAGACTTCAGGATTCTCTACTTCAATTGGGACCTCTGGTAAAACTAAAAAATATTGTTTCCTGTAGCTGAATTTCACACAACAGAATATGTATTTATGTAACAAATAAATCACGAGTTGATGGTGTAGTTTCTAACTAAACATGGTCAAATTGTTGTAAATAATAAAATCATCATCATCAAAGGTAGACGTCTAATTTTACTAGCGGATAGACTATGGCCTGGCAAATATTAAAGGAAACTATAAATTACAAATCACGCGCCGTAAGTGGTCAAAAGTAGCCGATTTCAAGTATCTATTATGCATTCTCGGAAATTTTGAATTCGATCATTGGCCGTGCGTAAGAAAATATGCTTCCTTGCTGGTAACTTTACATTGTAACAATAGAATGATGACACAGCACAACAAAATGAAAAAAATTGGTGCTTAATGAATTTTAAATATTTTTGATTCTATAATTTCAAAAGTCACTCCTTTTTCATAGAAGTTTTTTTTGGAACCGATGGTACCTATAATGTTAACCTGACTCGAAAAGATATATACACAAAGGAACTTGGAAATCATCAGACGGACTTACAGTAAATATAATAGATCATTCTATTGTACATTCAAGACACCACTCCAATATAATAAACGTTTACACCAGAAGAGGAGCAAAAGCGGGTTTGATCACTACTGCCACGAGTTTTTGATATAATATAGCTGAGAGATCGGCTTATTGGACCACCTGGTCCATTAATACTCTTGCTACGTTTCTCTCTCTTCAATCCTGTCCCCCAGGGGGAGTGTAGTGGTCGACGTGATGTCGTGTATTGTCCGTCTCCAGAGATCTCTGTGTCTGGTCATTTCTTTTAATTCATGCATAGGTCTTTGGCATATTCCTGTAATTTGATCTATCCATCTTGTTGGGGATCTTCCTCGTGATCTTCGGCCTTCTACCTTTCCTTGTATTATGAGTCTTTCCATGTTTTCTGTGTTTGCTCTCATAACATGCCCAAAATATTTTAATTGTTGGAGATGGACTTTACTAGAGAGTCGTTGGCTAACTTTTAACTCTCTTAAAATTAAATTATTTGTTCTACGGTCGGTCCAAGGAATTCGTAACATTCGTCTCCAACAGAACATTTCAGTGGCGTCTATCTTTTTTCTCTCCGATTGTCTCAGAGTCCAAGATTTATATCCGTAGGTCAGTATTGGGAATATTAAGCAGTTGATCAACCTCATCTTTATCGCTCTTGAAATTTGACATTCCTTCCATATATTGGTCATTTTTGCTGTGGCAACTTTTGCTAGATCACATCTACGTTTAATCTCTTCTTGTAATGACCCTGTGTTTGTGATTAATGATCCCAGATATAAGTATGAGCTCACAACCCCGAACCGGTCAATTGTGGTTGTGTGGATGGTTGTTGTGTAGTCTATCCACTATCATGATCTTTGTCTTTGATATGTTTAATTGCAGACCAAATATTTGACTTTCGTTTTCGATCAGTCGTATAAGTTCCATCAGCTCTGCTTGACTGTTTGAAAGAAGGGCTGTGTCATCTGCGAAACGTAGGTTGTTTAGTTTATGACCATTTATTGAGATGCCCTTTTCCCATCCTTCAAGTGCTCTTCGCATAATATACTCTCCATATATGTTGAATAATTTTGGAGATAGTATACATCCTTGTCTGACACCCTGTTCTGGATGAAACTGGTTCGAAAGTGTGTCAAGTACTTTAACTGATCCAGTAGTGTGTTCATATAGTTCAGTTATAAGCGTAATTAGATGTTGTAGTACGCCTACTTGTTTTAGTATTCGCCATAAGTGTCTCCACTGGCTACGTTTATCAGAAGACGAAATGAATTATAACCAAATGCGAATTTTTCTTCGTTCCTGTAAGTTTCTTACAAGAACTGTAGAAGATTAATTTTATATTGCAACTAATTTTTGTTTATACCTTATGCAATTTTTCAGAAGACCGTTTATAATAAAATCGTTATTCTATATTTTATATTGTTTTTTTTTTACAAAAAAAATTGAGAGTTGCACCCTGTATAGTTATGCTAGAACAGCCGCCTCGCCCCGTCCCGTTCAACACCCTTGTAATCCGGCGGCGGCCCAATATGGATTATGAAAGTTTATGTCTCACGAAACAACAACAACATTGTACTTCCTGGCAGATTGATGGAGTCATTTGCAGATCGTATGAGGACATTTGTATCTGTTGCTTATAGTCATTAAGAGTGTCTCGCATTTACGGAAAGGGGTCGATTCCTAAAAGGCAGCTCGGGTATATTTCTTACCATTAAAAAATTGAAAGTTGTGGTGCACGCGACTACTACTAGACGGTCATTAATAAGGTATACGATTTCGGTGTCTGCCATAGAACAATCCCTGGTGTAAAATAATCGCTCTTTTTAGTTTCTCGTATGTAGGGTTGATAGAGACATATTGGGGTCATTAGCAGTAAAATAAAGTTAGATGGTGAAAATAATGGGATTGTTTTCAGTACTTTTGTGTGTTTATGGGTACACACAACAGTCGGAATTAATGTTGAAAGATTGTTTGAAGATGAAATATATTATGTTTAAAACTTTTTGTCATTTGATACCTATCACACGAATGAAATAAAAAAGACAGACAGAAAAAAAAGATGTAAAATGTACTGAATACAAGTTCATCTATTTTTATTTTAATTAGTAACCATCAAATA
This sequence comes from Diabrotica balteata, assembly GCA_918026665.1. Lineage (NCBI taxonomy): Eukaryota > Metazoa > Arthropoda > Insecta > Coleoptera > Chrysomelidae > Diabrotica > Diabrotica balteata. The sequence continues at coordinate 161,979,583 of OU898279.1, read as the reverse complement.
TGCTTTATTGGTAATCACTAAAGGGGGGATAATGTGCAACTGGCATTTCAATGCATTTTTGCATATTTTTTGTGAATTCGTAAAATTTGCATGTTTTAACACTTTTGTCAGTTATATGAAGCTTGTAACCTCAGAAATCTTTTTTGGATGGTGCTAGAAAGATAACCAATGGAGACACTGCGGATTGCAGCCAGATGGTTGGTGGAGAGCGAGTCGTGGGTTCAAAACTAGCTTTTGGAACCGGAATTGGGTCCAACGGACAAAATAAGTAAAGATAGGATAAGAGATCTTAGAAAAGATATAGAAATAAACAAAAAGATAGATGGGTAAAATTATCAAAGAGAAGAGAAGATAGAAACAGGGCGCCACTCAATTTTTTGGGGTTAAGGAGAAAATTAAGAAACCTTAGAAAAAAAAAGACATAAGAAAAGATATCCTTCAGAGATCAGAGATCAAACCCAAGGATAGATACCAGCAGTTAATTATCAAATAAATTTGGTCAACACAATATATAAACAAATAATAAATATATTAGGTATTACACTTACTTACCTACGAAAGTTAATCAGCCTGATCTTTCTACTGGTCAAAGGCCTAGTAATAAATTAATATACTAAGCAAATATTTAGAGCTACTATTTTATCAGGGAACTTGTTAGGAGCCGACAAATAAAATACATGCATAAAACATTAACAATATATTAAACACAAAATTATGATGCTGCTAAATGCAATACAAGTAATAAAAATACACAACTATGAAATGGTGTTATAGATGTATAAAATTAAGCAATAATATAATAAAAAATACCTTTACCAAGATATATAAGGCAATCATATACAAATATAGTTTGGCGTATCTCGAGATATTATAGGAAATATAATGAGCAAAAATTATAGCAAATACAAAAGATAGCAAAAATTTCTTAACTCTATATTTACAAAAAAAAAACAAACAGGTTACAGAGTTGAAAACATTAACTAGCCAAACCGCACTTGGCTAGGTGGGTTACTATCTCGCACTATTAATTAATGCTAAACTGAGATGTTCATAGTTATTATTTATGGAAAGTTCTTGAATTGTTCTTTAAATTAAATATAAAAATCGGCAATCTACAGATGAAAGTATGGATGAATGATGGGTGATACGTCCAGATAATGGCAGGTGATATGATACCATACCATATTACTCGCCCAGATAATTTGCAGATAAAGATTATGGTAACTTACATAATTCCTGATGACGGCGGCTTAATTCACTGAATTTATTATACTGTACTGGTATTCAACACTGAATTTAATTAGGTACCATTAAACGTAGTGTAGAACTATATATAACTTAATATAGTCTAAGACAAGAAAACGGAAATATAGAGTGTATACACACTTAGAAAATAATTCACAGAGACGATAGTTTCAGGCAAGCGACCACACTAAACGAGAGGCCACCGAGAAGTCTCACGAGATAATCGACCTGTACTCAACGAGAGCCCACCGAGAAGTCAGTTGATTCCACTAAAAATTTCACCAACTATCCATGAAAAAAGAAGAAGGTATATCCCCCACTTAAAATCACCGGACAGTAGGTAATTCTGAGGAAGTAAAAATTCCGAAAGTTTTGAGTTACCGGTACCAACAATTAGACATGAGAAGCAGACAATACTTGGGATTAAGTTATTCTCAAAAGATACGGGCCTTCGGCGAAAATTATCAATTTATGTAAAAGAACCTGCATCCCCAAAAGCATTAGATCTTTTCATACTGAGTATTAAGACGGAAAGTATTAACTACCTTTAGTAATTAGGGAAGTCCATTATAATTTAGTAGATCCAATATTATTTTCTTATCGTAAACACGGGAATTCCTAATCATCGGCGTATCGCACGGGGGTAAAAGAAATTAAAAATTATTAATATTTTAATAATATTAAAAAATGTTACAAGCTTTGAAGTTATGCAAAAATCTATTTTGCAATAAAACACTGGAAACATTTATTTGTAACACACTTTCTTCAAAGCCTTTCTCAAGATAGCTACTTTTGTTAGGATTTTTCACTTATAATTTTAAACTAAATAAGTTAAGGATGTGAGAGCTGTTATTTTGGGGAAACTTGTTAATTTCCGTAGATTCTAATAATGACAGCTTACTGCCTTTATTTTGATTGTGAAGAATTTGAAATTGGTTATTAAAACAATGATTATTACCAACAAGTGAAGTGGAATCTGTTTTTCTATTAATTATTGAAAGCCCTTTTATGTTCTGCTATTCTTCTTCTTCAGGTTCCTTCTACTATCGAAGGTTGGAAATCATCACCGCTATTTTTAATAATTGAATATTAATAAACTTGAAAATATTAATTGAAATTTATAAACTTCTTGAAATATCATTTTGCTGTAGACGTTGAATAAGTGTGGTGCAAGTATGCACCCTTGTCGAACTCCTCTATATATACTTACTTGCTCTGTCAGTTCTCTTTCGACTTTTATTCTTGCTTTTTGATTTTGATACAGATTCGATATAATTTGTAGATCTCTACTATCTATGTTTTTGGTCTTAAGAATACTTAAAAGCTTTTCATGTTGAACTCTGTCAAAAGCTTTTTTAAAATCTATGAAGCAACTATATAAGTCCTGATTCAGTGTCAGAACATTGACTTCGAATAATACTTTTCTAGTTCCTAGACTCTTTTTAAAACCATCTGTGAATAATTTATTTCTCGTTCTAATTTCTTGTGGATTCTGTTATGTATGATTTTAAGGACGGTTTTCATGTCCGATAGTCATTGCAATCTGTGGCATTTCTGATTTTTGACATCGTTACAAAAGTTGAGAAAAGCCATTCTTTGGGTATGTGTATCTTCATCAATTAGCTTCAATAGTTCAATTGGTATATTACCGGGTCCTGGAGCTTTTCTACCTTTTGTGGGTTTTATGGCATAAATAACTTCCTCTTTCATTATTTCTGGTCCGTGGTTTCTCCGTTAACTTGTCATTGTTCTATTTTTTGGTCATAAAATAGGTGTTCAATGTATTCTTTCCATCTACGTAATTTGTCTTGCGTTTCAGTTATAGTGGTACCATCTGCATTTGTTAATATCCCGATTGGTTTTGTTACGATTTTCTGAAATCATTTCTTTAACCCTCCTATGGGTGTTGAAAGTGTTATACCTTTCCTCACATTCCTCAATTTCTTGACATTTAATGGATATCCATGTTTCCTTAGGTTTTTTTATTTTCTGTTTTATTTGTTTATTAATTTCTTGATATTTAATTTTAGCTTTGTTTTTATGTATTCTTCTTTCGTCCATCTTTTCGAAAATTTCTTGTGTCATCTATTTTTGTTTGGCAGCTTTTGTAAATGTTAATGTTTCCCATCCCACAGTCTCTATTGCGTTCTTTATATTCTTCCATTTTGTTTCAATATCTGTAGTGTTCTTATTTTGCTATTTTATTTTTTGGATACTCTGATTTATTTTATTTCGAGTTTCTTGGTATGTATTTGGTTCTCTTAGTTTATCAATGTATCATTCGTTATATAGATTTTTCTATAGATCTTTTCATTAATGGTTTTCTAAATCTTACATTTATATTTGCTACTACTGGGTTGTGGTCCGAGTTTGCTCGGCATCTGCTCCAGGGTAAGTCTTCACTACTGTAATGAAGTTCTTCTGCCTGTTCCTTATCAAGAAGTAATCGATCTGATTTCTTATTATTCTATCTTCCACGTGTAGAGCCGGCGATTTGGTAATTTAAACATTGTATTCATAACTATCAGTTTTTCTGTTTGGCACATCTGAATGATGCAGTAGCATCTAAAGACAAATTCTCAAATAAATGCTGTAATAAAGACCTCAATACCTCTTATACTTTAATATACTATTAAGCAGTTTTTGACACTTATTTACATGCCTTGACACACATTTAACATATTGTGATACCTATATACAAATGATAACACATGGGCCTATGTGTTCAAGAAAAAGGCTTGATTAAAAGAAAAATTTGATGGAAAAGAAACTTAAAACATTCTATGACTGCAGTATACTTTTATCCTGTTCAACTTTGAAAATATGTACTTATTACCTACAAAGGGTGAAATTTTATTTACACGCGACTGATAGCTTACCCTTTTAACCTTTCTGTCTAAATACGCCACTGCGGCCGATATTTTAAGTCCGTTACAAAACGACTCCAAAATTACCAACCATCATGCAAATTTTATTTTCTTTTCTCTCTCTATTTTCGTATGTATGCGAATTCTCGGTTCATTGTTCGAATTTTAAGGAGCCACCAAAATTGTCACAAAAATAATAAAGAAAAAACTTCTAGTTCAACGAACAGAATAGGAGTCGTTACCCCAATTATTTTGGGACGCAGACACAGGTACACCATTATTACTTACTCTTCACGGAAATAGTGATGCTTCGGAACAAGTCTCTCTTCAAATCAAATTATTTTGCATGGTAATTTTTTACAATTGACAAAAATAACAACAATAATTGTTCTAATTAGTCGGGGTAGAGGTTGTAGCTAGTCATTTTTGGATGAATGTAATGGGAATGATACATATAATGGGATCATAGCTACAAAAAGATTTAACAATTATTCTTTTGTACGATTATGATATACTGTGGCAATTGTCCATTTTAAAATTGATTTTAAATTATTAGTTCCCTGGATCAGATGAAATTCCTAATTGTTTTTTAATTAATCTTCTTTTAGCTGCTAAGCATCTATTCTTAGATATATTTAATTTTTTATTTTCGATCCTGGAGTACCGCTACAAGGCTCCCTTCTTCGTCCGCCCTGACCCCACCTTTCACTGGGGTTGGTTACCCAATCTCCAGTGGGGTTGCTCAGGTTACCGGTGTGTACCGACTTGGAGGTGAAGATAGGAATTGAGTTGGAGAGACTGAGTGATGCTAACAGGATACGGCATCATGTATTATTGCGCTTCACTACCCCTTTACACACCCAATAACATTAAATAATTAATAATAATAATGAATTAGTATTAAATAGACCTGTTAACTAATTTGTTCCTGTCTCTCCTAATGCTTTCCATACTTCTTTTCTTTATTTTTTAACTGCTTGAGCCACTTTTTCGTTTGGTATTTTGTACTTTGCACCGGACAGAGATAATTGGACAAAAATAGTTAAACAAATTACGTGACGTCACTACATCCTTACGAAGGGGAAAAGATTGAGGAGGACTTACATCAAAAGTTAATATAATGTATAATATCCCCCAATATAATAACAACACAACGGAATATGAAGGTCTAAAACTTTGTATTACAGAATATCTAGGCTGCTAGGGAAAAAGAGTATAAGTCAAAAATTTTAATTTTACAGGAATAGCATTTTATTATTTGAAAAACGTATCTAAAAAAATTTTAAACTAAATATCTACTAAAAAAAACTTATAGCATGTTACCTAAATGTAAGTTTGAAACAAAGTAATATCTAAGCTATTTTAGAAAAAATTAACGACTTATATTATATTGACCACTATACTAAATTAACATATAATATTTGGACCTCTATCAGGTAAACAGAAAAACATTAGTTTTTTTAAAAGCATTTTAAAAACTTAAATAAAAAAACACATTAAGTACTTTCGTCACAATTTTCCGAACCATCTCCATCAGGAAAAGTATCAGGCATGTCACTTGTCTTGAGATTTCTATAAAAATCATGAAATGTAGGAGTAATTTAGGTTAAGAGATGCAATATATCTTTTTTCTTTTCTTTTGAAATGGGTAACGTAGAGGTATAACATCTGGTTGGATTTAGCTAAGCATTTGGATGTTCCCTCCGGATAAGACTTAAACACTTAAAAGGAACATCATGTCTTAAACTTTGTTTAAAATAAACATTTCCATATTCGCGAGTATATCGAAACCACTTGACTGAGTGCCAATTAAATAAATTTCCTTCGTTGTCTTTTTTCCTAAGCTGCAGGTCCGATTTAAGAAGATCGGCAAAATTTAAGAAATCTGAATGGGTCAATTCTACCACTCTAAATTTCTTCTTTTTTCCCACAGAACGAACAAGTTGGTACCAATCATATGGATGAGAAATAGGAATTTGTAATTTCTTTTTTTGCTTCTCAATCAGACCGTGATCGACATCATATTCCATGTGAGTGTGTCCACTAATGAGGAACTTATGATCTATATAATGATCTATATAATATGATCTGTATAAGTTAGAAGCAACCAGAAACATTGCAGCAACATGAGAATTTTTATTTTGTCCTCCACACGTATCAGAATATAATATTACTTTGCTTTCTTGTGGAGGAAGGGAAATTAGTTCTTTGTAAATGCTTGTAGCTATTTGATTTCCTCCCCTACCACCTTCAGCTTCATGCCACATGTAACATGTGACATTATCTGTACTAGTTTCATGCATAGTTAAATTGTAGGTTCATAGCTGTCGTTTATAAAATGCAACAGATGTATTTAGCATTGGAGTAGAGAAAGACATTGCTGTAAATCAAACGTATAGCATCGCATTATTTCATCGTCTTTGGCCATATTTTTGTCGTTTCTTTTTTCAAGGTAAGCATTGTCAGCCTCCTGATGGTGGTCAGCTAATTCACGTTCTATATTGCTTTTTTCTTCCGGTGTAGATATCTTTAATTTCATATCTAACAAATCGCATTGGTAACAAGTGTCGACCTTAGGATCTTTAAATCTTAGGTTCATTTTGTGAAATTCGCGTTCGTAAATCTGCCTTGACACTGGTTTCTCTTCAGATTTATTTTGTTCACAATAAAGTTCGAACATAATTCGTAGATTTAGGTGAGGTGGAAGATATCGCCTGGTGCTTTCACTACGTGTATAGTGGGATTTGTAAAGATGAAAAGACAAAATATGACTTTTAACTTTTTCTATTTTGTCTGTGCTAAGTTTGTTAGTAGAAGCCTCACGACCTCTGTTATCGTCATATGTTATCCCAGATAGGGTTGAACATTTATTTACCAGTGCTAAAGTAACAAATATTTAAGTCTCGACTAGAGCCTTCATGAAACAACGTCTGCATACATGAATTCGTTCATTGTTTACGACAAAATGAAAACGATGAGTTTTTAAACGATTTTTTTCTTTTTCTGGGTCTGTGGTTCTTTTCCTAGATGACGCAGGTTCAGTAGTGTCTACTAATCCAGCAATAAATCTTACTCTTTTATTTCTATCCGCAAGAGACCAGTATTGTTTAAATATATGTTCCCTTACTGTTAGTTCATTGTCAAGTCTTATTTCTAGCTTATCTTTACATTTCATCCTACAGTCATTCAATGGAGTTGACATTCTTTCTTTAACCACTTTGCCTTTAGCAGTCACATAACTACATAACTTTCTCCCATGTTTCTTTTCAGTTTTCGTTCTGCTCTTTTCTTTCTTGTAAATGCTCCTTTTTGTGCAGTAATTTTAGTTTTTTAAATTTCATATTTTACTGTTGCTTTAGCTGCATCATACAATTTATGTTTCCGCCTTCTCTGTTTCTTTTGGCTCGTACTTACTTTAAATACTTCTGGGTTATCTTTACTTTCATCACTTGATTCTGCAACATAATCCTTATCAAGGTCACTATCATCAGATGGTCTCAGTAAATCTATTTCACTGGTAGTATTAATAGGGTCTTTTGAAGTACCTAAAAATGAATATAATTAATTCATTTTATATGAAGCAAAACAAAAATGTTTTACCTGAAACAGCATCTGAATTCGTGTTTTCATTCCTCAATCCCGATGTAGTAGAAAGCAATTGTAAATCCATATCCCAAAGTGTAATATCAGTGGTTTTAACAACAGTGGTCTCCTGCTCTATATGTAATCCAGAAGAAAAACAAAAACTTTCACCGATTTGGTTTTTGCCTTCGTCTAAAAGTATTCATTAAATTTATTGATTTTGACATATTTAAATACTATAAAAAATCTCAATTATACGTATAAAATTCTAACAGTCTGTATACCGATATTATTAGGTTTGTTCTAGCATCAGTTTCAAATGGTTTGAAACCATCAGCGAATAGTGGACCAGTGCGAGTAGAGGGGATATAGCACTGGTGACTGTATTATTTTCTCTCGGTGACCAACTGTTTGCTGACGGTTTCTGACTAGTTTGTCTGTTTGCTAGAACAAACCTATTATCTAACATGAAACAAGTTTTTAATTTGTAACCCTACAATAATATAAATAACAAAAACGAACTATAAAGTTATAAATATTTCAACCTACCGTTGTTTTTCAAAAGTTCCAACATTCTTTTAGTTCTTGAATTAGCCATTGCTTTATCAGTATACTTTTTTAAATGGTTTTTAATTATTTTTTACTTTTTTGTTTTCGAATTGCATGTAAACAATCATAAACGCAACGCTTAAATAATTTTTAGGTTAGGTACTAAGAGTATAGGTTTGTTCAGACATAAAAAGTTATCTTCATAGTATAAGTTGACTTGTACTAATAATTAGTACAGTACAATTATTGTATCAGGCTTAGATAGTTATATTGTTTCGACTGAATGGATAAAATAGAATTTTAAAGCAAATAAGACTTATGTTCTTTTTACCAAACTGTGGCAAATACAATGTTAACTCGTTTTTTGTATTTAACTCATTTTGACAAATTTGTGACTTATACTCTTTTTCCCTGGCACTCTAGATATATACTTACAAGTATAAGTTATACCATATATATTTTTATATTTATTTGTATTTTCATATAAAACGTATTTTTTTACTACTATAATAGCTGCATATTGAATGGAAGATGTATGTAAAAATTGGCAATATTTCGAACAGTCCGGACCTTACTCACCAGCATGTTTTTAGCCTATCTGGCACAAAATTAAAAATGTTCAAGAAGAAGAGTGGGCACCTAGCAGTATTTTTCGAACTGACGTTTTAGCTGCTAAGTGTTATTAATGTCTTATGAATATTAATTACAATACTTGTTAATTAAATTTATTCTGTTCATTTTCTTAGAAGCGCCTCGCACAAGATAAATAATTTCGATTCTCTTGCTTGATATTAAGGGGGAGAAATGTAAATTTTCACACTTCCTTACCATGTTTCTTTTATTACTGCACAGTCGAGGAAAATAGGCGAAAAACGCCGTTACTAAATCACGGAAAGTTGAAAATAAATTTTCAATTATGAATATCCCTTCATTTTGGTTTGTCATGAACTATAGCTTTTAAAAGTCATGTTAAAAAAGCATGGAAAACTGCAATGCAGTTCTTAATCAATCGATAAAGAATTAAAAAATGCTCTCAAAACGCAAACAGTTTTTTACAGCTTAATATAGGTACATTAGTAGATCAAAATAAAACACATGTTTCTAAACGAAAATCATTGAGAAATAATAGAGGTTATTAAAGTACATATTTTGGTAGTAAACTGACGAGTAAAACCGTTTAGATAATATTAAACTTGCGTAAAAAATAGTTGTGTAATACATTGAAAATTAAAAAAGTCAAGATAATTTAATACATAAAAATCTACTATAGTTTATTTTTATGAACGAGAGAGTAATTAGCATAATTTTAAGTGGTACCTTTGACCACTCCATGGGCGTGCTCAAGATTAATTGAAAAATTACTTTGAATAATTGTAAAAAATAAATGAATTATTTCAGTGTTATAAAGTGTTATGTGTATGTAAACAAAAGTGACCTCTTTTATCACACACTACATTAGAACTGACTGGCCTACATTAAAAAGGGTTTTAAAAAATTCACATTTTTTTTTATTTTTAAAAATTACAAAAGAGAAAAAAGAGTTTTTAAAACCGTCGAAGGTATGTTAAATAGATGAATAAAAATATTAATATAAAACTTACAGCTACTTGTTACAAATCCAAATCAGATTCAGAAGATGAACTTTCAGAACCAAGATTTATAATAACTGGCTCGATCATTTTATCAGTAATATTGTCCAGCTTCCACATTTGTTCCTCTTCTTTAATAGTGTGATTTACTGCCTTTTCCCAGTTTTCAGGTTTTACATTATTTACGGCCTCCAAAAACAACTGTTTAACATCATGAATTTTAAAAGTGGTATTTTTTCTTGAAACTTCACTCTTTATCTGTGCCCATACCAGTTCAATCGGGTTTAATTCACAATGATATGGTGGGGATCTAAGTACTGTCATTCCACGATTTTTGGCAATTTCATCAATTTCGTATTTTTTTAATTTTTCTTTATGAAGGGCACACAACGAATAAAGTTCCTTTCTTATAGATCCGGGATGGTACGTAATATTTTTTGAACTCAGCCAATTCTGCAAGTCTTTTTTTAACCACTTGGTTGTGGGCAGTCCTTCTATAAGTCTGGAGTGATAACTTGCATTATCCATTACTATTACACAGTTCTTAAGAAGAAGATCTATCATTTGTTGAAACCATTCTTGAAAGACATCAGCGTTCATGTCTTCATGGTAGTCACCGGTACGAGTTGATTCAAAAGTTAATAAATTACCTTCAACAAAACCGTCTGAACTGCCAATGTGTACTATTATCAGCCTGCGTCCCTTTCCTGATATTGGGTTTAAACCAGTAGATAAGTTATTTACAAAAGCGTGCCTTTGACTTGTAACAGTTTCATCCTGCCAAAATTTATTTGGTGTATGACCCTCGTTGATCCATGTTTCATCAAGATAAAATATTTTTCTTTTTTGGTTTCTCATTTCCTTTATGGTTCTTAGAAAATATCTTCTCCATATGACAATATCGCTTCTTTCTAATAAAATAGACTTTCTGGGATTCTTTTTCCAGCGGAAGCCTTTTTCTTTTAAAAGTTTCTATAACGTACTTCGACTCATTTCTGTGTAATCCTTATCATCTCGAACTGAGACAAGAACTTTATCCAACATTCGAAATTCTTGTCTAAAGAAGAATTCATGCACTTTCCGTCGAAGTCCGTCTTTAAAATGATATTCTATTTGAAATTGTGGTTTCCCTGGAGCATTACGTGGCATTTGAAAACTACCACATTTCTCTTCTTTAATAACTCTGTAAATTGTAGATTTCCCAACACCAAGTGTACTGCTAACTAACTCAACGGTCTCATCAACACTTTCACATAAACGTTTGTCTGTAAATAATTTAAAACAATTAAATATTAATGTTTTTTCATTAACTGTTAAAGGACCAATTTTTCGGCGTTTACACGGCACTTCCAAATTTTCCATAACACTAGTATACACAATAAACTGCACCTTGCAACTGAAGTACCTACTTTTAGTGAACTGTTAAGAATTTTGAATACGCCACTTGGACCTTCCTACAAAATGGAAAAACCCATTATCACATTTTCTGTGGAATAAGTTTAGAAGGTAATTATCTAGTCAATTACTGTCGTAGATTCCTGGAATTAAAGAATTAAATGTTTGATTGTTGAAACCCTTACTTCGTGGAATGCACTCATTTCAGATAAAATAAAACGTTTTATTTTATCTAAAGAACTAAACTTTATTTTGCAAATAGGTAGGTACTTATTAAACTTTTATTGGTTATATATAACCAATAAAATAAACATCTTACATTTCTTGCCAATTTATTAGTACCTGTTAACCTCCATCACTCCGACACTGGCAATCTTATTTAGGGATTAGTAACCCTCACAACTATTGTATTCTATTCTGCTCCAACCTTTATACTTGAAACCCTTACTTCGTGGAATGCACTCATTTCAGATAAAATAAAACGTTTTATTTTATCTAAAGAATTAAACTTTATTTTGCAAATAGGTAGGTACTTATTAAACTTTTATTGGTTATATATAACCAATAAAATAAACATCTTACATTTCTCGCAAATTCTTTAGTACCTGTTAATCTCATTACTCCGACACTGGCAACCTTATTTAGGTATTAGTAACCCTCACAACTATTGCATTCTATTCTGCTCCAACCTTTATACCTGGTGGTCATACTCAATTTAAAATTGTTTTCCTATATACTTCTGTAAACTTGTTGACAAATATCTGTTTTTCATTGAGTCACCCGTATCAACAGTTTAGGGATTTGCATACATAATTTATTGTTTTATTACTCTCTCATACATAAAAATACACTATAGAGACAACAAAAATTAACTTGTTTTCTCACCAAAATTACTACAGTTCTTATCCAAACGCCTTGTCCACTTACGACTACGTCTTCTTTGGCTTCTTCTCTAGTGTTTACAGACTCTTGTAATTCAGCGATTAGTTGTATTGGATAATTATCATTTTCCAGCCTATATCAACAGAGGCTCTGTTGTCCTGAGACTAAGAAATTGGTCTCGAAGGCGGAAGAACCAAGAAAGTGACCAACGGCATCAGAATACAGAAGGCAACGAGAAACAACTGCATTAAAGGTCCCTGATGACATCTCTAGTATAAATTATATTAGCTAACACTATTTGCGCAAAAGACATTGATTATGGTAATCGGAGACCAAAATCCGGAAAATTTCCACTTCGGAAATCGTTCTCAAAATAAAAACATTAGTACTAATGTTTTTACTTTGAGAACGATTTCTGAAGTGGAAATTGAAACGTCAATAAACGTACTTTAACCTTTAATTGTGGCTTATTCCCATTTAAATAGTAATTAGTTTAAAATGTCACAAGAAAATAGTTTCAGAACAACATTAAGCAACTTAATTCTTATAGAAAAGTGGGGAAATCACTAAAAAACTTTACTCCAAGAGTCCAGATTGGAATATATGGGAGATTAATACACTATGGAGAGACAAACAAATAGTAACAATATTACTACTAACAACTAAGTCCGTATTACATTAATTAAAATGAAAAACAGGCGATCACCAGGACACAAAATAGCTGTAGAGTGACTTAAAGCAGGAGGTCCACTCTTAAAAGAACAAATAACTTTTTTAATAAATTAATGCTGCCAATAAATTAAAGTAAGTACCATCTGAATGGAAAACCGCTAACCAAGTGTCCATCTTTAAAAAGGGTAATCGAAAAGATCCTAACTGCTACAGAGGATTAAGTGTCCTACCTACTTTCGGGAGATTGTTTAGAAAAGTAATAAATAAAAAAAATATAAAATTATGTAGGACGTCTAATTAGCAAAGACCAAAGTTGATTTACACCTGGTAGATCTTGCACTGATAACTTGTTTATACTCCAACGATTAATAGAAAAAAGAATAGCGGTTGGTTCCGAAGTAGATCTAGCCTCCATCGAGCTAGAAAAGGCGTATGATACAGTTCCAAGACTTATATTGTGGCAAGTTTTACATCAACTCGGCATTAGTCCATACCTTTAAAGAATGATCACAGAAGTATGGGATAACACTTCCTACCTAAAAATCGGAAATAGACTATCAGAGCCAATAAAAGTAACTAAAGGACTAAGACCAGGATGCAGTATGTCACCCTTACTGTTTAATTTATGTATTGAAGCAACCCTCCAAAATTGGAAACACGACTGCTAGGGAATGAGAATCCCCATAGGAAATGGGGGAAAATCTCATTGAACGTGTACAAAATTACAATTACCTCGGAACAAATATTAACGAGTCCAACGAATACGCCAGAGAAATAAGAATAAGAATAGAGAAAGCCCGCAGTGCCTTTAACAATATGAAACAAATGTCGTGTAGCCGAAACCTAAGCCTAAAGCTGAAAATACGAATGCTTAAATGTTATGTTTTCTCGGTAATGTTATATGGGGTAGAGGCGTGGACACTAAATAAGCAATGTATGGGTAAGCTGGAGGCATTTGAGATGTGGGCGTACCGAAGAATGTTAAAAATCTCCTGGAAGGATAAGATAACTAACCAAGTTGTATTAGACAGGATGAACAAACAAAAGGAGGTCGTATTGAGTGTTAAAATGAGGAAACTACAATACCTGGGACATATTACACGTGGGAATAAATATCAACTGTTACAACTAATTATGCAAGGAAAGATTGAAGGTAGGCGCAGCATAGGTAGGAGAAGAATGTCATGATTGAGAAACCTCAGGGAGCGGTTTGCTTGCACTTCCATACAATTGTTCCGAGCGGCAGCCTCCAGGGTCAAAATTGCCATGATGATAGCCAACCTTCGTAGCGGAGATGGCACGTGAAGAAGAATAGGAAATGACGTACTGTTCTCCCTGAACTTTGCGGATGACCAAGTCGTCTTAGCTCAAAATTCTTATAATTAAGAATAATTTATGATAAAGGGTGTATACAGAGAATATGTAAAATATGGGTTATATGTCAGCCTGAAGAAAACAGAATATTTAGTTATCAATTTAGATGCAAGGTTTGATGGGCTAATTAGGTGGAAATCAAACAAGTGGAAAAATTTAAATATTTAGGTGCATTCATTGATAAGAACGTTTTGGGAAAAACCGAATTAAACACCGAATTAATCAGGGACGTAAAATTGTAGGATGTCTGAACTCCTTATGGTAAGATCGCAACATTTCCAAAAGGAACAAAAAAGAATAGGGCAAACCGTGGTTGGTTGAAGAGAAGATTGGTGGCAGTTAAAATAGATTATTTGAGAAAAAGTACTAGAACATCAAGGCTGAAAAGGAAGACCAACAAATCTATAAGAAATAACATGAATACTACAGAAACAGTCATTGACAGAATAGAAAGAAGGGGTTTAAAATGATTTGGGCACCTATTGAGGATATTTGACGAACGTTGGCCCCAAAAACTTCAGAGATGGAAGCCCCCTGGAAGAAGAAAGAGAGGTAGACCTCGACGCTCATGGAATGTTTATTTACCAATCTTTTTTTGTAATTTCACCTCATTTTCTAAGATTATTTAAAATTGTAATAAAAATTAACAAAATTATTGATCTGATCATTCGGCACTCCTGGTATAATTAAAAACCATTTTCGGTATATTTTATCGCTTTAGCCTGGCATGAAACAGCCAAGTGGGTGTCATGTCATGATCGCTATCAATGCCACTAGCTAGTGATGTATTCAGGTTTTTTCTCTCTTAAATTTGTTTCTAACTTTAATTTATCTTACTTTATTTGGACAACGTTCAGGGTTGGTTAACCAGGAAACGGTTCTCAATTCATATAAGCAAGAAAATAAACGTCCGAGGAGTGTGAGATATACTATTTGTAGGTGGTTTTGCGGTTAATGTCGATTTAATGGAAACGAAATATCGAATTACCACGTAAATATTTCAATTATCATGTGAGGAAATTGAAAGAAAAATTCTGTGACCTCAATAATAAACTTTATATAGAAATATGCGGTTGTGAATCAATGTCAATATTTTCCTCTGTGACAACTGGAATAAAATAATAGATTTAAAAACAGTTGTACAATTGCAAAAACTTATCCAAAAATAAAGACAAACTAGGATTACCAATCTCTCAGAAAAAAACCAAATTAATAAAATTTTCCAGAAGGACATCCGTTACCTTGTTGAAAATTATATTCAACAATTCTTCACTATATGTTGTTATTTAATGTAAAATTCTTGGTATGATATATTTGACTTTAGATTACATTGGAGGAATCGCATATATGAACTTAAAACGAATTGTTTTAAAAGGCTGAAATTTCTAAAAACCATTTCATGGGTTCTTCAATGGGTCATCTTCAATGAGTTGCCGATTAAACTACGTTGTTAAGAGTTTACAGAGCTCTAATTGAATCTAAGCTTGATTACGGTAGCTTTACGTATTCCTCTTCCTCCCGATATGACATACAGAGCTTCTTCTTCTTAACGTGCCCTATCAAGTCCCCTTGACGTTGGCGATTAACATGGCGAAACTGTCTCTGTCTCGAGCTATTCTAAAGAGTTCCTCAGCTTTCTTTATTCCTGTCCACTCCCTGTTATTCTTCAACCAAGAGGCCTGCTTTCTAAAAATTCCTCTGTGTCCTTCGATTTTACCCATCATAATAAGTTGAACAATATTATATCGGTCTCCCTTTACTACGTGTCCAAAATAGGCCATCTTTCTACATTTGTTGTTATCAAGCAGCTCGCGAGCAGCATTTGCTCTCTCAAGGACTGCCACATTTGTCAGCATAGCCGTCCATGGAATTTTTAGTATACGTCTGTGCAGCCACATTTCAAAGGCCTCCAGACGATTGATGGTGGATATTTTTAATGTCCATGCTTCAACACCGTATAAGAGTGTTATCATTACACAAGAATGGCCTCATTTTTAAAAATGTCGTGCGGGATATCTCGATTCTACATTCCTCTTGATCTGGATCTAGTTGTTCAGTAATATGGCAACCAAAATATTTCAAACTGGACACTCTTTAAATTATATGACCATCAACATATAATCGTGCATCTTGATGTGCTAAACGGCTAAACACCATGTGCTTTGTTTTTGAACAGTTTATGTTTAGGCCAAACTCTCTTCCCACTGTATCAATAGCATTTAAAAGGCATTGTAATCCATTCATGTCATCACTTAAAATAACTATATCGTCTGCATATCTGATTGTATTTATCAGAATTCCATTAACTTTCACGCCCCATTCCAAATTATGCAGCGCTTCTTTAAATATTCTATCTGAATATAAATTAAATAACAGTGGGTATAGTATACAACTCTGTCTGACACCTCTTTGTATTTTACATATTTCTGTTGATTTTCCGTTTATCAAAGCTGTCGCTTTTGACGGCAGTATAACTTTTCTATGAATCGTATGTCTTGACTATCAACTCCTTTATCTTTTAATATTTTAATTCATTTGTGATGCTGTACTCGATCAAAGGCCTTTTCATAGTCAATAAATACAGCAAAGACGTCTTTCGTTTGATCTCGATATTTCTGCAGTAATACATTTAGTGCAAAGAGGTCGTCTCGAGTTCCCAGTCCATTTCTGAAGCCAAATTGTGTTTCATCCTGGTCTTCTTGACATTTATCTCTGATTCTACTGTGGATGATGCGTAGAAATATTTTCAAAGTGTGGCTCATAAGGCTTATCATTCTATAATCGCTACAGTTTTTCCTCATTTATAAGCATGTACCGTAAATCCAATGAATCTCCTCTCACCTTAAACGAAAATTTTTTTCTACTTTCATATGCACTCCCGAATTACATCAATACCATCTTCTTCCAATAACAGTATCCAACACCTTAGCAATAAAGTCACGATAGCGAATATGGTAGCCAACATGATATCCAACGATCGATAACTATCATGGAACTAGAAGAAGAAGAATACCTTAGCATACAACCTGTACCTCAATTAATTACTTCTTCTTCTTTGGGTGCCGTGTCCGTATTCAGACGTTGGCCGTCATCATGCTTACAATTTCCTGAAACCTTTCTCTGTCGGCTGCTGCGCGAAATAATTCTTCTACTCTGAAACCACACCATTGTCTAATATTACGCAGCCATGAAAGTTTCTTTCGACCAATCCATCTCTTTCCTTCCACTTTTCCTTGTATTATAAGGCGAAGTAAATGGTATTTGGGTCCTCTAATTATATGGCCGAAGTATTCTGTTTTTCTCCTCTTTATGATGTTTATGAGCAGGCGTTCTGAGTTGATCATTTGAAGAACATCTTCATTGGAAGTGTGCGAAACCCACGATATCTTTAGGATTCGTCTATAGCACCACATTTCGAATGCTTCTAACTTGTTTAGCATTGTGGTTTTTAACGTTCATTCTCTTTACCTTCATTTTCCCCTGGGCTACCTCCTTCCTTCAATAGAGACCTCACTCACCATCTTTAACAAATATAAATTTTATAACATTCTTATAAAGAAAGCATTTTTAGAAATTATAGAAACAAATCTATTGATTTAATTCTTTATACCGATACTTCTAAAATTTTACCACTGGTATTGGTTGTGCAGTCACCACTTAACATCTTGTAAAATCATCTCGATTATCCTTACCATGCAGCGTTTACACAGGTGAACGATATAGTATTCTGTTGGCTTTTAAATGCCAACATAATTCGTTCAGTTTCCCTTTCATCTATTCATTGATTCAATATAATTTTTACTGACCGTGACCACACATTAGTTCAAAACATTAATGAAATTTACCAAAATATTTCTGCTCATGATGTAGCGGTCTCTCTCATATGGCTACCTTCTCATACTGGAATTTTGGTAATGAAACAGCAAATCATTTTATCAACGCTACTAACCATAGTACTGGAGTCACCACAATTCAACTAGCTGACGATCTTACACGACAAGGATATAAGAATATAAGAATAATAGCCAATTTCTATAGAAAACAAGTAGCCAAGATTCGAGTAGCCAATCAATTATCCGATGAAGTCCCAATACAAAGAGAAGTACGACAAGGTTGCATAATCTGCAAAGGTGTGATTGTTAACGATGAAGTAATATATAATATAAGATATGCAGACGACACTGTCCTTGTTGCGGATAGTGCTGAAGGATTACAAAGACTGATAGATCAAGTAGTTAACATCAGTAGAAAATATGGAATGAAACTTATTAATAAGAAGACGAAAATTATGATGATAAACAAAAACATAGCTACAAATGCAAAGTTTATGGCAGACAGTAAGGTATTGGATAGAATAGAAAAAATATCATACCTAGGATGCAACATCACAGACAGCTGGAATCACTAATACGAGATTAAATGTAAGATCGAAAAAGCAAGGAGTGCCTTCCAACAGATGAAGAAAGTTCTCTGCAATTTAACCTTGAACTTACATCTCCGACTCAAAATCCTTAATTGTTATGTGTTTTCTGTTCTTATGTATGAAGCAGAGGCATGGCCACTTACTGATGCGTCTTGCAGACGGTTGCAGTCTTTCGAGATGTGGTGCTATCGTCGCATGCTCAGAATATCATATGTACATCATATAAATAACGATGCAGTAATGCAACGTTTACAAAAACTTAAAGTCTTGAAATCCATTTAAGAGAGAAAGTTAGCATACTTCGGACATATAGTGGTTCGGACAGGTATGACCACCACAGACCAATTTCGAACTGCTGCTAATAAAATACGATGGGCCATTGTGGTAGCCAACATCCATAGAGGATAGGCACTAGCAGAAGAAGAACGATCTTACTCTCGTTCGTTTTCAAAAAGTCAGTACAAGATACTTGGAAAACCAACTCTTCATGAACTCCAACTGTTTATTGGTCATCTCTTCCTAACTAGCAGGAAATCATCGATTATTAGAAGACACTCCATCAACCACACCAAACTTACCCATCGTTTCTTGATGGTCTCAGATGGTCTAACTTACAACAACTGCAATGTTTACCTAACTGTGTAACACCTACTCACCGACTGCAAACAATTCACCACTTATTGTTCCTATACCAATAGCCATAATCGGCGAGTTATTTCAAGTCTGTCGAGTTTTTACAATTTGTCATGGGTTGATTGATGCCAGATTTAATCTCTTAGATGTGATTTATCATCACAAGTCATTCATCTTCTTAGGGTGTCTGTCCGTTCCGAACATTGGCGATCATTCTGGCTATGATGACTTTGTTGGTTTTTCTATACTATGCTCTCAGGTTAGCAAGCCAAGATATTCTTCTTCGTCTTGTAGCCCTTTTTCCTTCAATTTTGCCTTACAAAATGCATTGGAGTAGCTCATAGCGAATAGGATAAGATGGCAAAATGACAATAATGTATTTATTAGATCTAATTAGTGGGGACATCGTATAATAATCAAGAAAGAAATAAGATATTAGTAATAGGCGAGATAAATATTAATACCAAAACAATATTCACTTAATTTATACTTAGCATTCTACAAAATTCAAAACAAAAAAAATAATTAAACCAGACAACAGGCCTAGGATTCACCAATCTTGGTTCTCAATTACTATGACTCTAAATACCACGTTATTACCATATTTACTAAGTTCACTGCGTCCACTTCACAACAGTCTTTTTGCTCTATTTACTTAATCTTCCACTTTTGTTTCGAGCTCTCAATAGCTAGATATTATGATGCCTAGATATTTAAACTGTATCACTTGTTCGATTATCTGCCATTCCAGTTCCAATTTACATCTTAGTTAATTCTCTGTTATAACCATTCGTTTTTTTTTTGGTTGCAATCAAAGTTGGTGGCAAAGAATGGGGTACGGATCGCCCAACACTTTTGATGTTATACAGAACATTAATCGGATAAAAATTATATTATGGATTTCTATGGATCACTGAGACACTGTTAACAAACTTGACAGTCTTCACAATCTCTCTTTACTTATCATATCTGGAGCTTTTCGCACAACCGCAATCGAAAGTATTTATTGTGAAGTTGATGAACCGTCGCTAGAATACAGAAGACTTTATTTAAGTGTACCATAGGCCGTGTATGACTCATAAGGCTGATAGTTCGGAAATCTTCACACGTTTTCGCAGATCGTTTTTTTGGTAGTGTTACAAATGTTGACAATAGCCGTTTCTCTGGGATATTACCTGAATCGTATATGACGTTAAACAGTTCAGTTAACTCCTTTGTGCTTACTTCACTCATCACCTTAATAAGCTCAACGAGTATTTCGTCCGGACCTATGGCCTCACCATTCTTAGACTGTTTTAAACCTGCTTTCACCTCGCTTTCTAGTATTGACGGCCATGTCATGCAAATTATTTTTGGAAGGTTACCTTGGTAGTCCCAGATAAGTTCTTCGATGTACATTTTACAGGTCACCAACTTATCCTTAATTGTCGTCGCCAGGTTTCCGTTTTTGTTTATGAGGAGGTGTGTGTTTCTCCTCTTGTATTGACCATTAGCTTCTCGAATCTTTCAAGAGATATTTATATGGTCGTGTTTCACTTGGAGCTCTTCGATTAGTTTACATTTTTCTTGTATCCATGTCTCCTTGGCTCTTCGTATTTCTTTTTTAATTTTTTTGGTTGATTTCTTAGTATTTCTTTGCGTCCCTGTTTTTCATTAATCTTGTTTGGTCCATCATCTGCAGAATGCCATCAGTTCTCCATTCTTTATTTTATACTCTTGTTTTTTTTTATCCTTTTGATTTCTAACAATCGTTAGTTGTCGATAAATATATTATGGCTAGCTTGCTAATATATATCTACTTAAATCTTAAATTCGCAAAAACAAGTAATCGATTCCACATCCAAATTAAACATGTGAATATGAAAAACTAAATATTTGAATTTGTCCCAAGATTTTGATACAAACGTGCTAATAATTATATTTTCATCAAAATCATATACAAAATTGATAAACGTGCACGTTGATGTGACGCCACTGAAACTGCATCTAATAATAAGTCAAAACATTGGCGAGGAGGATATTGGCCATGAGACTGTTTTTAAGCGATGCGCGGAAAATATAATTGAGATTTCCTCTTTACTGCCAGTTCCAAGTAAAAATTAAATAGGCGGTGTCGAATAAGTCGAATAATTCATATTTTCACAATCGGACTGTTAGACGTTACTTGTCTGGAATAAAAAATGGCGCCATTTTACACATTAATTTTAATTCATTTTTAAAATATTCAGAAGGCTGCAGAATTAATGAGCTTTTCTTGGTTAAATGTTTCAAATAGATGTTAGACGATGAGTGTATGTGTGTGTGTGGTGTTGGCTATTGACTGTGAAACCTATGGTATCATTCGCTTCATATTTTCATTCGCATCTTGATTTTGATTCTTTAAGGACTAAAAAATAGAATTTAGTATCATTTTAAATTAATATTATTAATATTTTAAAAACAATATGAAAACGGTAAAAAATTCTACAATATATAATTGATAAACTTACTCCTCATACGTATATTACTTTTCATATAAAGTTTTCTCATATATTATCTATTTTCGTATTCAGTGGTTACATTTTTCCACTAGTATCCAGTTGTTATCATATACAGTATAGCCCATAATAAACAGTACTGAACTTGTGATTATTTTATTGTTTGAAAGAATAGGTATTATTGACACTTCATTACATGTTCTAAAGGTGCTTCTTTTCGCTCAAAAGATACTTCATGTATGACGCCACAAATGTGTGCGTATGGAGATGTAAAGTCTGGAGAATATGAAGGTCTGGAGAATATGGAGGTATAAATCTGCTTGGAAAATGTCTCTGAAGAAATTAACGAATTGCGACAGTAATATGGCAAGTGGTCCCGTTCTTCGAACTTGAATTGATGTCTCTTTAAAATTTGTATTTAGCTCTGTCAATTATTAAGTGTGATTTGCCTACCATTTTCTTCGAAAAAGTAGGGACCGATGATTCAAAGGCAAAGTCCAGAAATTGATTTTTGCGACGATGTACATGGCCCGACAAATGCCAATGTGCTTCGTCTGAAAACCATACATTTTTCAAAAATTCAGTATTTTCATACCGATTCACAAGAGTTCTAGCGCAATATTGTACTCTATCGCGATATTCCAAAGAATTGTTGATGTACCTTAATCACGATCCAATATTGTAATTGTCTGGCTAGCTTTTGAATTTTAAAAAAATTCAAAATCAAAATCAAATCAAATCACAAGCCAAAACCATTTTCGTTAGCACACAATACATTACCCATATTACTAAGCTTTTGCAGATTACAGCATTGATCACACACGTATGGCAGACTTGCGCCATTACGTCGGCCGATTCCGTCTGAGCGAAAATAGTCTTTTCCTTCTTCTACTTTTTGGAGATCTTTTGATCTGTTTAATTCTGTAGCTGCCTCTGGTTAATTTCCTGGGAGGTTGATTGCCAACTATCCCTCTTTCTTTTAGGTGGTCTTCCGGGAGGTCTTGAACCGGCCGAGTTGTTTTCTAGGGCAATTTTTGGGAGTCTATTTTCATCCATTCGTTTTACATGATTGTGCTCTTTAACGTTTGTATTTCTCACCCTGTCTCTTCTTGTTTTGCCCACTATTGTTCTTAGGGTTTTCATTTCGGCAACCCTTAGCATCTGTTTCTTATTGTTGGTATCTTTGTTGGCGCACTTCTATGCCATATGTCATGATCGGTCGTATGCAAGTCTTGTAGATTCCAACTTTACTATCTGTGCGCATATACGGATTTGACCAGACTATCTCCCGCAGACATCCTGACAATGCGGATGCTTTATTGATCTGACTCCTTAGGTCCTCTACTGGGTCGTGAGTGCTTGATATATCTATGCCCAGATATCTGAATTGCATCACCTGTTCTATGGGGTTGTTGTCAACCACTAACTTACACCTGAGCGGATCTTTTGCTATTGTCAGAAATTTAGTTTTGTTAATGTAGGCGGCAATATCCTTTTCTATATTGTATTTTTCTATCGCCTGGGTAGCGCAGTCTACAGCATCTTGCTGCATGTCTTCGCTCATATCGGCATTTTTAATAACTGCTTTGCGGTCAGTCATTTTGGGTCCCTTAGTATCTGGAGAATTTGACGTGAATTTTACGTTCGTTCAAAAACGGAGAAGTAAAAAAAAAGTGCTTAGTTTTGTTGGTAGAAATGGTCATATTTACTTGGCGGCTTATTTGAAAGAACTGAAAGAGTTGTCTCTGAAGATCATCTTCTGATTCGGCAATAATTACTGCATCATCTGCGTAACACACCAACCAATTCTTTTATTGTCCATTCTGTATCCGAGATTGAGAGATGTTACTTTATTTATAAATTTGCGCATGAGAAGGTTAAACAAGAAAGAGCTTAAAGTGTCGCCTTGTCTAATTCCACCCGAGGTTGGAATATTTTCAGTGAATTGGTCTCCTGCTCTAACTTTGGTTACATTGTTGTTATTTAGGTTATGGACTATCTTTGTTATGTTGGTCGGTGTTTTATTTTCTATTAATATATTTAGAAGGTCTCCCAGGTCAGGCGAACCCTGTAAAACGCCTTCGTCAGATCAATGAAGCAAATATACGCTGGCATACCGAACTCTATAGCTTTTTTTATTTCTTTTATTATAAATACTGCATCTGTTATAGACCGTCCTCTTGTAAAACCTTGTTCTTCTTCAGCATTAGTGATTTTCCTTCCCAATTTGTCCTTAAGAATACTCGTGAAAAGTTTCATCGTTGTATTAAAGTGGTCCTTAGGTAAACAAACTTCTTGATTTCATTCGCACTATATTCTTGAAGAATAAATGATTTATTTCCAAACTTTTATGTGCTTTGAACCAAGACCAAATCTGCTTTGTAGCAATAAGATTAATTAGATTAGTGATCATCTACGAAGGTCCGAAGCACTGTTTAGTTGACTTTACATTTTTCATTCCATTCTATTGTTAATATGGAGCCTGAACAATAAAATAAAGACAAAACGCTATTGTACTTTTAATAAAACATTGCAGAAGAATTCCCACTTTTGAAAAAGAATGTAACAGTGAGTCACATCAAAAGTAAAAAACACCAAAGAAGTACTAGCTCCGCGGCCAGCAACAAAAAATTGATTGAATTTTTCAAGGCAACAACAACATAAGCAATATAGATTTAGAGACAGCAGCTGGAAAATGTATTTTTGGGCGTATCATATGATTAAGGAAAATGAAAACTTTCGCTCAGCTGATTGCTCATCGAAAATATTTCAGAATCGCTTTGGATTGACCAAATTTCAGTCAGCTCGTATTAAATGTGAGGCAACTGTTAAAAATGTTTTTGGTTCTTACATCGAAAATCAATTGGTTGATGCAATAATCAACGCAATATACCTCAGTTATTACCGATGCATCTAACCATGGAAACGGAATTCACCGTCAATATTAAAGCGAATTTCATTTCAAGATATGATTTAAAAAAAAACAGTGCAAATAATTAATACATTTTATTCATTGAGGTCAATTTAAAATATGAATGGATTGATTTTTAAATGTTTTGAAGATGTTTTCTTGTTTCATAATATTGTTCTGAAGCTATTTTCTTGTGACATTTTAAAGTAATTACTATTTAAATGGGAATCAGCCACAATTACAGGTTAAAGGGAGTTTATTTAAGTTTTTCTAATTTTTCCTTTTTTGAGAATGATTTCCGGATTGGAAGTCGAAACGTCAAAAACTAACAAAAATATAAGTAATATAACCAATTATGGCTCAATCCCGTCAAAAATAACATTGTCAATCTAAAAATGTCAAATAATCAATAAAATGATGGTATTACGGTCCTTGCTTAAAAAAATAAAAAATGGCCCGATTTTCATTGAAAAGTCTCGGATTTCAGGTATTTTTTTAGCCTTGTCCCTAATTCGGTTAAATTGGAGTTGATGACACTAGTTTTACCCCATTATATACATATAAGCGCTGTGAAGTTGTTTGTCTCAAATATGTGACTATTAAATTCAATTTTAATTTTTTTGCATCCCTATTTTTCAAGAAAGTTACAGGTCGTAAAGGGTTTCGCTAATTTAGTAAAAGTACGGTATTTGCAAAGTTCCATTTCCTTTTTAACGCTAATGAAACTTTACATTTCATTTCTAGGAAATTATAAACCAGGCGCCATATATTCATTAGTTATAATTTTGCCGTAAAATATTCAGCGTGCGGCTGAATTAGAGGACTTCTTTCAGTTATGACGGTCGACTACCACTACCGGTGTATACCCGGAAGAAACAACTCGTTGCGTCCTTACACTGAGTCAGTTAAGTACGTTTTTTTAAATTTATAACCTATAAATTATTTATTAATAATAATATTTAGTTGGATTATATAGAGATTACAACGATCTTCGATGTCCTTCAAACGTTTATTTACATACGTGCATCAAACATAAAAATTGGGATAAAATTAAAGAGCATTAATAAGTTTGACATGGCGCTCACCAGCAGATATGCCGGAAACAGTGAAAAGAAACCAAATCGATTATATAATGATTAAAGAGAGATATCGTACTACCATCTAATCAGTTAAAACGTATCTAGGAGCAGATATCACATCAGACCATAACCCTTCTTCTTCTTCGGGTTCCTTCTCCTAGCGGAGGTTGGAAATCATCATCGCTATTTTAACATTGTTGGCCGCATTTCTGAATAATTCTAATGAGCTGCAGCCGAACCACTCTCTCAAATTTCTTAGCCACGACATTTTGCGTCGTCCTGGGTTTCTCTTCCCTTGTATCTTCCCTTGCATAATCAACCTCAGTAATACGTTTTTCTCACCCCTCATTAAATGTCCCAGATATTGAATCTTTCTAATTTTAACAGTTTTTATGACTTCACATTCTTTCTTCATTCTTTGTAACACCTCTATATTAGTTATTTTTTCAATCCACGATATTTTATGCATTCTCCTGTAGCACCACATCTCAAAGGAGTTTAATTTTTGATTTCAGACTGCTTTATTGTCCACGCTTCCATGCCATATAGTAAAGTAGAGAAGACGTAACAACGTAGCATTCTTGTGCGAATCTCTAGATTAAGGTTACGGTTGCAAAGTAATTTCTTCAATTTTATGAACGTGTTTCTTGCCATTTCTATTCTAGATCTGATCTCCTTTATTTGATCTCCATCTTCGGTTAGCCACGTTCCTAAATATTTATATGTTTTTACTCTTTCTATCGTTGTATTATTGATGATCAGGTTATTTACATTTTGTGGTTTTTTTGAGAATATCATTGATTTCGTTTTCTTGAGATTCATTTGCAGTCCGTAACTTTCACATGCATTGTATACATGTTGTATTATGTACTGTAGATCTTCCATGTCACTTGCAAATATGACAGTATCGTCGGCATATCTAATATTATTAATGCTATTTCCGTTGACATAAATACCTTCCACGATATCCAATAAAGCCTCTTGAAAAATCACTTCACTGTATACGTTGAATAAGAGTGGTGAAAGGATACACCCTTGTCGAACTCCTCTAAGTATACTTACTTCCTCTGTCAGTTCTCCTTCGACTCTTACTCTTGCTTTCTGGTTTTGATACAGATTCGATATAATTTGTAGATCTCTACTATCAATGTTTTTAGTCTTAAGAATACTTAAAAGCTTCTCATGTTGAACTCTATCAAAAGCTTTCTTGAAATCTATAAAGCAAGCATATATGTCCTGATTCATATCCAGGCATCGTTGTGTCAGAACATGGACTCCAAATAATGCTTCTCTAGTTCCTAGACCCTTTCTGAAACCCATCTGTGAATCACTTATTTCTTGTTCTAATTTCATGTGGATTCTGTTATGTATGATTTTAAGGAAGGTTTTCAATGTGTGGCTCATTAACGCAATTGTTCGATAGTCATTGCAATCTTTAGCGTTTGTGATTTTTGGAATCGTCACAAAAGTTGAGAGAAGCCACTCTTTGGGTATGTGTCCCGTCTTGTATATGGAGTTAAAAAGGTCTACCAAGACATCAGTATTATCTTCATTAATTATCTTCAATAGTTCAATTGGTATTTTATCGGGTCCTGGAGCTTTTCTGCCTTTTGTGTGTTTTATAGCATACATAACTTCACCTTTCATTATTTCTGGTCCCGTGGTTTCTCCGTTAACTTCTAATAATTGTTCTACTTTTTGATCATAAAATAGTTGTTCAATGTATTCTTTCCATCTACGTAGTTTGTCTTGCGTTTCAGTTATAGTGGTACCATCTGCATTTTTTAATATCCCGATTGGTTTGTTACGATTTCCTGAAATCATTTCTTTAACCTTCTTATGGGTGTTGAAAGTGTCATACCTTGCCTCACATTCCTCGATTTCTTGACATTTAATGGACATCCATGTTTCCTTAGCTTGTATTATTTTCTGTTTTATTTGTTTATTAATTTCTTGATATTTAATTTTATCTTTGTTTTTATGTGTTCTTCTTTCGTCCATCTTTGTGGGACCAGTGGGACCATAACCCACTAATCGCTAATGTCACGCTTAAGCTTAAACGTATTAAAAAACTCCAAAGAACTCCAAAATTAGATGGTAGATAACTGAAAGAAGCTGATATAAAAAAATAAACTCCAACATAAAATATACGAGAACTTTGATAAAGTGGGTACTAACACCTACGAGATAAACCAACAATGGCAAACTTTAAAAAACTGTCTCCTCGTTCCAAGCAAAAAGATATTAAAAGAACCGATAAGAAAGCGAAACAACTAGATGACCGACGAAATACTCGGCAGGATGAACCAAAGAAGACAAGCCAAGAACAAAGACAGTCACAATTACAAAATCATTAACAATGAAATCAGAAAAATGATAAAAGAGGCAAACCAAACTTACTAAGAGGAAAAATGTAAAGAGATAGAAGATCTTCAGAACAAATACGACCTACTCAAACTACATAAAAAAAATTAAAGAAATGGCAAGGCTGCTGCAAAAAAGAAACCACAACACAACTCTTTTAGATAAAAATATATGGAAGAGCTCTTCGACGACCAAAGATGAAACCTACAAGACATATCTTTCGAGGACAGAGAAACCAGTATAGATATTATAAAGGAAGAAATATTGTATGCACTAAAGGACACCAGAAGTGGAAAAAAACCCAGGGTCAGATCAACTGCCTATTGATATCCATAAAATAATAGAAAATGAGTAAATGGATGTCATTTTTAAGCTCTATAATGAAATTTATCAGTCGGATGATATACCTAATGAATGGTTGACCTCAACATTTATTTGTCTCCCAAAAAGAAAAATGCTAGAGAATGCAAGAACCACCGCACAATAAGCCTTATGTCTCACACACTTAAAATGTTTTTAAAGATCATCATCATCATTGATATGGATATTGAAGAAACCCAATTTGGATTCCGTAGAAGCATAGGTACCCGTGAAGATCTCTTTGCATTCAACGTACTAATCCAGAGATGCTCGGATGTGAATGCATACAAGAGATGCTTGGATGTAAATGCATCCTCTTAAAATCTTCCAGACCTACGAATATCCAAGATTAAACCATTTTCATGAGTTGGCTTCGACTTTGGCGGTTCTTTTCTAGCATGGTGATACAAATATGAGCTAGCCCATATTTGTATCAGTTTACTCTACAGGGTTTTTTCTTTTCAGGTATTGTAAGTCCAAAACAATGAAAGGATCTGCTGGGATCTGGGATCCAAATAGCATGAAATCTGCTATTCAAGCTGTGAAAGATAAAATGATGGGTAGGTACATTAAAAGCAGCTAAAACTTATAATGTCCCGAGATCGACAGTACAACGGTTAGCAAAAATGACTAAACTGAGTCCAGATGAAGCAGTACTTACCAGTACAGTAAGAAACTGGAAAGAGGAACTATTCTTGGCCCAGATTTAGAAAAATGTTTGGTGGACTATATCCTTCAAATAGAAGCGAAATTCTATGGTTTAACGCGGACTGATATTAAACGAATGGCATTTAATCTGGCTGAATCAAATGGATTAAATCATCCCTTTATGCAGTTAAAAAAGCTGGTAGAGGTTGGCTAGATTTATTCTTGGCGCGTCATAAAAATACATTGGCTTTAAGAAAACCCACTGGAACGTCTTTTGGATGGGCAGAGCTTTAACTAAGAGAATGTTTAAATATTTTTTGATCATCTGGAAAAAGCATATGATAAATACAATTTTTCCAGTAATCAGGTTTACAACGTAGATGAAACAGGCCTAACCATTGTGCAAAATAAAATTGCAGCAATAGTGGGACGCAAAGGAAAGAGACAAAATGCGTGGCTGACTTCGGCTGAGAGAGAATCATTGATCACTTTAATTGCATGTATGAGTGCTGGACAGAATTTTATTCCATCCATCTTAATCTTACCAAGAAAGAATCTGAATGTGCAACTCATGAAAGATACTCCTCCTGGATCGATATCAGCCGTTTATCCTAGTGGTTCGGTGCACTCTAATTTATTTACACAGTGGTTTAACTCGCAATTTAAACTTAATTAAATTAAAAAAACTAAATTTAATTTAGATGTGATCAATCTGGCAATGGAGCATAACATAGTTATAATTTCATTACCTCCACATTCAACATACAAAGCGCAACCGCTAGACAAAACTTCCACGCCCTCTCTCAGTACGATAGTGGAGAACTTGTAGAACCGCAAGCTATTGAATCTGCTATCCTACCAAAAACACCAGAAGTCAGCAACATCAGTCAACCAGGTCCTTCTGGTTTGCGGAAGTTTGTAAGTCCATTTAAAATATCGCCAGTGCCGTTGGTCAGGAAAAAATCTACAAATCGTGGTAGAAAATCATCGAGATCAACAGAAATAACTTCTTCACGTTAGAAAGCAAACATTAGACCAGCAAAATAGCAAAAAGAAATTAAATGTACAAGCAGTAAAGTACAAGGGAAGTGACTAAGAAAAAAAATTAAAAACAATTCAGAGAGGCGGATAGAAAGGAATTCGAAAGATCTGACAACGATGGTGAGCAGGAATTTCAACCAGCTGATGAAGATATGGATTTAGAAGAGATTCATTCCTGGTGTAACGGATCCGGAAAATACGGATTTAAATTATATTTCCTGTGACGGAAAATTTTGTAAGGATTATCGAAGTGAAAAATGAATTCAGTGTATTATGTACAACTTGTGGGCACATATAGATTGTTCTGGTGCAGAAAGAGACGAATAATTTTTGCACATCAGACATCAAGCTGATAATTGCCGCATTATCTTGAGTTTTTTTTTTATATAAAGTTTAGATTATACAATTAATGATAAACATTTTGAGAATCAAGATACTTAAGAAGAGCTATAACTATTATAATCCTAAAAGGCACCATTATATTGTATATCATATTTCTTGGTTATTTATTGCGTATCTTAACCATTAATAAATAGTATCAGTAATTAATTAACGTTATTTATTTTAATGATAATAAGTGCCACAAGTAACATATGAATGGCTAACAATAGAACAACTTTTATATTTCAAGAATCAATAAAATTAAAAGAAGTTTTTACAAAATACGGTAATTGACAAAATAGAAAATAATATAGAGAAGACAATTAAGTGTTTAAGACAGTTTTATTCCAAAGTGTTCAGTTTCCATTACTTGTTCTATTAATTTGGTGTTTACGACTAATTTACATCGTCTCGGTTCCGCTGATATCACTATCGCTTTAGTTTTCTCTGTTGAGATCACCATGTTGTATATGAGCGCCATATCTTCGAATTCTTTAATTATTCTTTGTAGGTCATCTTCATTTTCGGCTGATATTATGGCGTCGTCGGCGTAGCATATTATCCTTATTTCCTTTTCTCCCATTCTATATCTTCTTCTTTTTTTAACTTTCTTTATGACTTCATCCATTATCAGATTAAATATTAATAGGCTCAGCGAATCTACTTGTCTAATGCCAGTTTCATATTTCATAGGTTGCGATAGTTTTCCTTTACATCTTACCATAGCTATGTTATCTTTATATATTCTCAATGGTTTTTACTAAATCCAGTGATATTCCCTTTTCATATAATAAATGTAATCGCGTCCCGTATTCTCACTCTATCAAACGCTTTCTTCAAATCTATCAGACACATATAATATGCTGGTTTGTTGTATTCCAGCGACTTTTCTTTTATTTGTCTTATTACAAAAACTGCATCCGTGCATAATCTTCCTGTCCGAAATCCTTGCTGTTCCTCTTGCAGATTTATTCGTTCGTTTATATTTATGTTTGTACATCGCTATTATTCTTGTTGTCAATTTGAGTGTCGTATTTAGAAGATTTATTGCTTGATAATTATTGGGGTCTTTCTTATCTCCTTTTTTGAAGAACATCACCATGATCGCTCTCCTCCATTCATCTGGTATTCTGTTCGTGGTGATTATTTTATTATTAAGAAGTTGCAGTTGATGTACAAGGTAATCACACGTCCATATTTTGAGTTCATTTGATATTTGATCTTCTCCTGGTGACTTTCTGTTTTTTAATTTGTTTATTCCTTCTTTCACATCGTTTTGGGAGATTTCGGTCTTTTCCTCAGTTATTATATTTCCTAACATTGCTGTCAGGAAGGCCACCCATGTATCCTCTTGTATGTGTTCTATTTCAACTAGTTCTTTTATTTAGCTTCTTTGTTGTCTTATGAAGCGTCATACTTGTTTCTGTTGTCCATAGAAATTCATCTCCAGTCCTTTTGTAAATCTTTCCCAGTAATATGTTTTTGTTTTTCTTATCAATTGATGAGTTTCAGTTTTTATTCTTTTATATTCTTCATATGATTCATTGGTTTTTTCTGACTTATATTTTAGGAAAGCTATCTTTTTTTGGTGACATTTTTATTTAACCTCTAGTGTAAACCATGGTGTTTTCGTTGACAACTTTTTGTTTATTATTTGCGTTCCAAGGGCTTCTCGGGCAGAATCCAGAATATTTTTCTTAAATTTTCTCCAGCTAGTCTCTACATTGCTTTCATTTTCGATATTCTCGATTTCTATTTTCTGTTCTAGCCTTTTTTGATAGAATGATGTTATGGAGTCATCTCTTAAATTTTCTATTTTTATTATTTTCTCTGAATTGGTTTGTTTAAGCTTCTCTTCATCCATTTAAGCTCCATCTTTGATTGAACCTAATTTTACTAAGTACCAAATAGTGATCGCTTCTCACATTGGGTTACGTCAAACTTCTCACATCCACTATCTGTTTATGGTGTATATTTCTGTTTGTGACCACATAATTTATCATTGGTCTATGTTCTCTTGTATTTTCAAACGTGTATTTGTGTTGACTTTTATGATAAAAAAATGTGTTGGTTATTCCCAGTTCGTTTGATCTGCAGAATTCCACTATTCTCATTTCGTTTTCATTGATAACTCTTTTGTTAAACCTTTGTTTTATTCCTGATTCTCTTTGCACTAATTTTGTAGCTCATCATAGAATTCTTCTTTATCGCTGTCAGGTTTGCAGTCTTCTGGTGCATATATCCCTATTATGTTAATAATTTTGCTGTTCGCCCTAATTTTAACTAAAAGTATTCTCTGAGATACGTACTGGCACTCTTTAATTTGATCTTTGTATTTTGTTTTGATCATTATTGCTACACCTTCCTTTGCTCTTTCTTGTTTCGGAACCTCAGTATATAATAATATATATTCTCCAAGCCGCGTCTGTCCTTCACCTTTCCTCTTTGTTTCCTGTAGGGCGCAGATATATATTTGATTATCTCTCAACTCTTTTTCTATTTCCTGATCTCGGTTATTTAGGCTTTTTATGTTCCACGTCGCCACTCTAATTATATTTTTCATTTTCCAGTTCGTTTTGTTTCGTCACCGGTTCTTTGAGCTTTTTTTTATTTTTATATATGCCAGGCTGCTAACCTAACCCTACAACCTTCCTCCTTTATCCGGGCTTGGGACCGGCAACATCACCCACCAAGCTACTCGATCCACCTAGTGGGTAATGCAGGCGGAGTTTGCTATCAAAGTAACACAGATAACTGAAATTCTGTAGAATTAATTTATTTTTCTGACGAGCAGACGTCAATATCCAAACCTACAACATTTATTCTTAATCTATCTGACAGAAAATTCGCATGCACCACCACTGTGGCATCTGAGTCTGTGTCGTTGTAAAGGTGAGCATAATGTTTATGTGTTTGGAATCGTTCGTATGCAGTCAGTGAACTGGCTCGACTTTTGCAATCGTGGCATTGAAACATCTATAAAATTATAAAAATAAATATAAGTAATTGCATTACCATTGGCAGCGTCCGATTTTTTATAGCCGTAGCCTATCCGGCTTTTAAAGCGATATCTACGCGCGTCTGATAAAAATAATGGCTTTAAGAGTCTTTATATCTGAATAAAAGGTACATAAATCGGTTTATACTGTAAGCGATTATAACATTTTTATCTTTACCGTTGTGTGTTTTAACACATCTGTAAAAAAATGTTATAAGTTAGATTACAATAGTATAATAGGCATCCAGTTAGATGATTCAATAGCTATTTTTAATAAACGTCCCATTTAATTTGCAATCTGTAAAATTTTACAATATTTTAATGAGACTAATAAAGCATTTAGGAAAACTGTCTAGTTTATCTGTCTATAGTGTCTAGGGGCAGCATATAATTAGGCATAGGAAGACACACCCTGCTGATATAGGGTTATATATCTACCTTCAGAATTAAATGTAAACAATATTTACAAAGCCTTTAAAGAACTTCACACACAATCCAAGGTTTTTTACTTTGTTTATTATATCATATTTCAAACTCGATTTAACATATTTTTTCTTACCCCATCTGTGACATTTGTACATTATGTGATGAAACTGATCACGCTCAAGGAAAGGCATTTTATCATATAAAACGAAAAATTAAACATCAATGTCAGCATAGTAATAATTAGACAAATATGCAAATAAAATAGTATAAAATATGGTCATAAATATGCAGTATTTTATGCAAAAATATGCAGTATTTTATGCAAAATATGCATATTTATCTAGAAAATATGCATGTAATAAAAATATTTACAATATTTTTTTATTTACAAAAATACTTAAATATTATAAATAGATAACATATAAATTTTAATATATAAATATTACAGTGAAACTGTCATCAAAGTGAAGCTCAAAAAAGTCCAAGAAAGCCCCAAAACACCAAAATTAACAAAACCTCACCTCAATATCCAACAAAATGTTAATAGAAAATGACTTAAACAATGAGCTAAAGAAACCAATAAATGGAAACAACACAGAAATATGGAACACATTTAAAGATCTTACCTTGAAAGTAATAGGAAAATATTCAACAACGTTAGACAGGCACAAAAAACAACAATGGATGACTGATGAAATCCTGGAATTAATGAAGCAGAGAAGGAAACTGAAAGGTAACAAGACAGAATATAAGGAAAAACAGATTAAACTAATCAAAAAAATAAAGCTGGCTAAAGAAAAATGGATGGAGGATAAATGCAAGGAAGTAGAAAAGTTGAATGAAAAACATGATACGTTTAATATGTTTAAAAAGTTAGAGAAGTAGCTGGTCTTTATCATAAGAAGACGAACATGAAATTCGAACAACCTGGAGTAATTATATAAGTGAACTGTATAATGATGATAGACCCGAAGAACTGGAGACTTTAGTTGAAGGTGAAGGACCAGAAATACTAAAATCAGAAATACTGCATGCTATAAAATTAGCAAAGAACAAGAAAGCCGTTGGCCCGACAGAGATGTTAAAGCTTATAAATGAGGAGAACATTGGAATACTGGTCAAGCTTTTCAATGATGTTTATTCGACTGGTGATATCACTGAAGATTGGTTAAAGTCCGAATTCATGACACTACCAAAAAATAACGACAACAAAAAACACTTTGAAAATATTTCTACGCATCACCACAGTAGAATCAGAGATAAATGTGAAGAAGACCAGGATGAAGCACAATTTGGCTTCAGAAATGGACTGGGAACTCGGGACGCCCACTTTGCACTAAATGTATTACTGCAGAAATGTCGAGATCAAAGGAAAGATGTCTTTGCTGCGTTTATTGTCTATGAAAAGGCCTTTGATCGAGTACAGCATCACAAATTAATTACAATATTAAAAGATAAAGGAGTTGATAGTCAAGACATACGATTTATAGAAAAGTTATACTGGCGTCAAATAGCGATAGCTTGCATAAACATAAAATCAACAGAAATATGTAAAATACAAAGAGGTGTCAGACAGGGTTGTATACTATCCCCACTGTTATTTTATTTATATTGAGATAGAATATTTAAAGAAGCGCTGCATAATTTGAAATGGGGCGTGAAAGTTAATAGAATTCTGATAAATACAATCAGATATGCAGACGATACAGTTATTTTGAGTAATGACATGAGTGGACTAAAATGCCTTTTAAATGCCATTGATACAGTGGGAAGAGAGTTTGGCCTAAACATAAACTGTCCAAAAACAAAACACATGGTGTTTAGCCGTTTAGCACATCAAGATGCACGATTATATGTTGATGGTCATATAATTCAAAGAGTGTCCAGTTTTAATTATCTTGGTTGTCATATTACTGAACAACTAGATCCAGATCAAGAGATAAAATGTAGAATCGAGATAGCCCGCACGACATTTTTAAAAATAAGGTCATTCTTCTGTAATGATAACTTGCAACTTCAACTTCGAAAGCGCATGGTTAAATGCTACATTTGGTCAGTCCTCTTATACGGTGTCGAAGCATGGACATTAAAAATATCCACCATTAATCGTCTGGAGGCCTTTGAAATGTGGCTGCACATACGTATACTAAAAATTTCATGGACGGCTATGCTGACAAATGTGGCAGTCCTTGAGAGAGTAAATGCTGCTCGCGAGCTGCTTAATAACATCAAATGTAGAAAGATGGCCTATTTTGGACACGTAGTAAGGGAAGACCGATATAATATTCTTCAACTTATTATGATGGGTAAAATCGAAGGACGAAGAGGAATTGGTAGAAAGCAGGCCTCTTGGTTGAAGAATATCAGGGAGTGGACAGGAATAAGGAAAGCTGAGCAACTCTTTAGAATAGCTCGAGACAGAGACAGTTTCGCCATGTTAATCGCCAACGTCAAGGGGACTTCATAGGGCACGTTAAGAAGAAGGACAAATTTATAAATTGATTTTATGAATGACAGTTGCTGTTGGAGGATGCTATTTTGGAAGGCTTGCTTAGCTTGCAATAAAGATTGGCGACTATCATCCGTTTAAAAGAAAATAATTTTTTTTAAATCAACAAAATGATCAGCATAGAATAGCTGCTTCCAGCCATGTTCCTCAACGTGTTAAAATGGGTTGCGGTAGCAGTGGAACAGTAGGAAATATATCTCTGTAACATTGTATTCGTACAGGTGATTTCAGAAATACCTTTTTGTCGTTCGCTATTAACCTGTTAACTAGTAGAAATTTTTTTCTTACTTTCTCCGTAACTCTGTTTATTCCATGCGATAAACAAAAGACATATGTTAAGTTTGGATAAAATATTTTTAAATTTTGTTCTGTTTTCACCATATATGGTGCAGCATCAGAAAAAATAAGCAATAATTTATCATTAGGCACAGCAGCAAAAAGAAAAAAGTTTGCTAATGCTTCTTGTAGAAACCGCGATATTGTTAGAGCGTTGGTTTTTTCTACTTGCTTCTTCTTCTCGTGCCACTCCTAGCGGAGATTGGAAATCATCATGGCCACTGCGACTTTGTTAGCAGCGCGCCTAAAAAGTTCAACCGAACTACATCCGAACCATTCACGTAGATTACGAAGCCACGATATTTTTCTTCTTCCCACACTTCTTTTGCCACACTTCCATCCATGATATTCTGAGAATGCGCCTATAGCACCACATCTCGAAAGCTTTGATGTTTTTTATGGTCAACTGTTTTAGTGTCCAAGCCTCAACTCCATATAACAGGGTAGAAAAGACATAACACCGCAGCATTCGTATTCGTAACTTTATATTGATATCACGATTGCAAAAGATTTTGGGCATTCTATTAAAGACTGATCTAGGGATTTCTATTCTACATCTAATCCCTTTTGTTTGATCAGTATCGTCTGTGATCCAAGCACCTAGATATTTATGACAGGACACACGCTCAATCGTTGTATTGTCTATTACAAGATTAGCTCTGATGTTCTTTGATTTCGTGATTACCATAAATTTAGTTTTTTTCAAATTAATTTTCAAGCCGTACCTGTTACAGTATATATTGAGACTTTGAACGAGATGTTGTAGTTCTACTAGCGGTCCCGTTAGGAGAACTGTATCGTCAGCATACCTTATATTGTTGATCGTCTCACCATTTATTATCAGACCAAGATCTTCTTCCTCGAGTGCTTGTTCACAGATAGCTTCACTATACAGATTAAGTAAAAGTGGCGATAAGATACATCCCTGCCGGACTCCTCGACGGATTTGAATTTCTTCTGTTAGTCTGCTCTCAACCTTGACATTTGCTGTTTGATTCCAATATAGATTGCATATAATTCGAATATCTCGGCTGTCTATATTTTTCTTTATTAGAACTTGTCTTAGTGGTTCATGTTGTACTTTGTCAAAAACCTTTTCGAAATCAATAAAGCAGGCGTAAATTTCTACTTGCTTACAGGGAATTAAACACGATTTTGGAAAGGTTTCATCGCTAAGTACACCAATCAATACGTGCAGGGTGTATCTTTCTGACGAGTCAGTGGTCTTGTCCAAACATATGTAAAAGTAATTTACCTATTTCGGCTTTTATGTTGTGGGTAACTAAATGTAAAAGAATTATTTTATTTCCATTTAGAAATTATTTGTTTTATATTTTCATTACTTAAGCAATTTACTTTGGTACTTTTTATGCTGTACAGTAGAGTGGGCCATTGGCTATCAAGTGTCTAGCGATAATCCAAAACTGTCGCAAATTCGTGAAATTAACTTTACTTCATGTTTAATACCGTTTGGGTTTCTAACTTGTTCAATGAGAACGTATTTCTATAGTTCTATCAATTTCCCGTTTCTTGAAAACAAGCTATGTGTGTTGGTACCCTCAACACCAGTGAACCGGAAAACCGTTTACAAATACAAAGTAACAAGTTACCACTTAACGTGTACAAAACAAAACATTGTAAAAACGTTTATCCTGCCGGCGCTATTACATGCAATAGACGTGCTTCACCACGAACACCCCCGATGTAAACTTACGTCTTCCTGGAAGTATCATAATTATACGTTAACCGATTTTGTGATTAAATGAATATTTTTCTTTTGTAGGAAGAGCCCGCATGAATGGGAAAGTGAATAGTTAGGAACTATTATCTAATTAACTTGTCGTCATAATTATTGTATACCCCATTCTTTAGGGGGCTACACTAATGCCTACATAAAAGACTTTAATTGTTCTATCGTTGCTTTACATACATAAACAATGGGTATCTGAACTCAATTACAAAAGTGGGTTTCCGGATGTAGATACAGAAGAATATACGCTTTAGGAATAGATAGAACTTCTAATCAAGATATGCGTCGAAATTGATTGCAGGGGGCACTTTAATATACAAGCGTAACAAAAGTTTTCGTCGATCCATAAGAAAGGAGATAAGCTATAGAGGGATATGAGTCACTAGTACATTCAGCCGTTTGTATGGACGAATAATTAGAGACCGCTTTGAGAAGGAATACAAAGACCAAGAGGAAGAAGAACAATCCGGTTTTCGAACAGGAAGAAGCTGTACTGATAATATCTTCTGCCTAATAATTTAGCACAAATCAAGAAATCCACCTCATGTTTATTGACTTGCAGAAGGCGTACGATACAGTTCCTGTAAACAAACTCTGGAACGTGTTACGACAGACGAATATTAGTGTCACCTTAATAAAAGCCTTAAGAAATTTGTATGAAGGGTCAACATCACAAATAAAAAATGGAAACAGGCTATCGCAAAGCTTCCTGCTTAATAAAAGTCTAAGTCAGGGGTATTGTGTATCACCGACCTTGTTTAAAATATATGTTGCAAACGCATTGAAAGAGTGGAAACGAAAATGCAGAGCCATGGGCGTAGACCTTGGAGAGATGTGCTTGTATACATTACAGTTTGCTGATCACCAGGTTGTTATAGCAATCATCTGGAGTACATGGCAAGGAAATTACAAGAAGAATATAGAAAGTGGTGACTAGAAATTAATACAGAAAAAACAAAATACCTGTCAATAGGTACCGAACTATCGAACATTACATTAGAAAATAACTACATATACCTAGAAATCGTTTTTGACACAATGGAGAAAGATGATGAAGAAATAAAGAGAAGAATAACAGAATCCAGAAAAACAATAGGTTGTCTAAACAGCGTACTGTGGAGTCAGAAAATAGGAAAAAGAAGAAAACACAATATCTACACATCTACAATCTCTTATTAAAGGCAGTCGATTGTACGGAGCGGAAACTTGGAGAATAACCGAAAACAACAGAAGAAAACTGGAGGGAGTAGAAATGGACGCTTTTAGAAGATCAGTAGGAGTGTCAAGCAGAGAGAAAATACGTAATGATGAGATAAGACAGCGAATGGGCGTTGGCGGCTCTCTAACAACAGACATAGAAAGAAAACATCTGATATGGTACGGACACGTCTAGAGGATGGATAGCTCAAGACTCCCAAAAATAATTATGCAATGGGTACCATCAAACCGCAGAACGAAAGGAAGACCTAAGAAATCTTGGAGAGAGGGAGTAGCGAAGGCGATGAGCGCAAGAGATCTTAGAGAGGACCAATGGGATGATAGAATGTCATGAAAATTAGGCATCGGACAACGTCGCAAGACGTTTTAAAACCGATTGATATATAACAAAAGTTTGAAAAACAAAATACTGCACACTATTGGTCACTCTAACAATTTAATAGTGGCGTGTGACCATGAGTTACCTATAGTCTTGTAGAGTAAACTACAAAGTATTCAACTGGCATATCTGCTTGCAGATGTGTAACATCATGCATTGGTTTATCACTTCTTTATCAAGCTTCAGTATTAAACTTTTTAAAACAGTTATTTTTCTTATTGAAACACAAATTCAAAGCATATTTTTCATAATATCTCTCCGAATATCTAGTGCAATTAGAAAATTTGCACCGAATTTCTCGTAGTCCATATGATCGAGTAGCCAATTTGATCGAGCCGAACGATATGCTGAGTTGGTCCTCTTGTTTTTTTAATACGAATCAATTCTTCTACTAAACTAAAAGATGGGCGTCGTCGTCTAATGTTGTTGGTTTTTCCCAACTAGGCACAGGCATTTTGCTACTTTTATTCGAAATTGAAAAAATGTGTTAGTTTTTAGTTCCCGGGAAACATATTCCGGGACGGACATTGATGCCGAACACATTCCTGTTATCTTTAAAATCTCAGTTAAACTGAAGAAAATTAAACGCAGAGAGAAGATAAAACCTAGCGTCGAAAAACTTAAAGATCCAGCAGTACAGGCAGATATAGAGAAAATACTCAACGATACACTCAAAGAAAAATTCAGTGACGCACCCGCGGTAGCAGAAGAATCAGTAGAAAGTATTTGGCACACCTTCAAAACAACAATCACAACTATACAAATAGAACAACTACAAGACAACACAAGAAAAGCAAAGACTACATGGATGACAGAAGAAATCCTAGAACTGATGGACGTAAGAACATCCTATAAAAACCGCAATAAAGTAAAATATAAAAAAATCCAGAGAACTATTCGAAACAAAATCAGAAAAGCCAAAGAAGAATGAGGGAATTACTAAAAAAAACATGACTACTTCAATGCATACATAATGATTAAGGAAGTCAGAAATAGGAAGAAAAAATTCACTACAACAATTCTAGTAGATGATAACAGCCAAATAGTATCTAGCCCAGAAAATGTAGGAAATATATAGGAAAAATACATCGAAGATCTGTTTGATGACGAGAGAACAGAACCACAAAGGAATATAGTACAAGACACGATACTTGATATATTAACATCGGAAGTTACAAAAACAATCAATACGGCAAAGCCACGAAAGGCCTCAGGTCCAGATGTGATATATGTAGAGATGATAAAA
This sequence comes from Diabrotica balteata, assembly GCA_918026665.1. Taxonomy (NCBI): domain Eukaryota; kingdom Metazoa; phylum Arthropoda; class Insecta; order Coleoptera; family Chrysomelidae; genus Diabrotica; species Diabrotica balteata. The sequence goes on along the minus strand of OU898279.1, from coordinate 161,938,249 downwards.
CTTACCAATAAAGAAAATCTTCAGTCCTTAACACTACTATTTAACAAAATATATACCACTGGAATCTTCCCAGAAGACTGGCTTAGATCGACATTTATACCCATACCCAAGAAAAATAAAGCAAATAGATGCCCACAGTTCAGATTAATTAGCCTGATGAGCCATTTTCTGAAAACTTTACCCAAAATTGTAGATGAACGTATATACAGAGAATACGAAAGAAATCTGAGCGACAATCAATTTGGATTTTGTATGGGGCTTGGTACGAGGAATGCATTATTTGGCCTATAGATATTACTATAAAAATGCCGAGATCAACGAAAAGACGCGTTTCTCTGTTTTATCGACTTGGAAAAAGCGTTTGATCGAGTAAAATACACAGAACTCATAGAAACCCTAACACAACATGATATAGATCATAATACGGTGGCCGTTATTCTTCTTTTTATTCTACTTCTTGGAGATCTTTCGATCTGTTTAATTCTGAAGCTGCCTCTGGTTAATTTTCTGGGAGGTATATTGCCAACTATCCCTCCATCTTTTAGGTGGTCTTCTAGGAGGCCTTGAACCGGGTTGTTTTCTAGGGGAATTTTTGGGAGTCTATTCTCATCCATTCGTCTTAAATGATTGTACCACATCCTCTTACGCTGCCTTCCCCATTTTACAATATCTTGAATTTTGTACTGCTCTCTAACGTTTGTATTTCTCACCCTGTCTCTTCTTGTTTTGACCACTTTTGTTCTTAGAGTTTATATTTCGACAACCCTTAGCATCTGTTTCGTTTTGTTGGTATCTTCGCACACTTATATGCCAATATATCGTGATCGGTCGTATTCAAGTCTTGTAGATTCTAATTTTATTATCTGGCCCTTATTAAAAACCTAATTAAAAACCCATATTGGGATCAAATGGCGTCGATTAAAATAGCCAAAGTATGACAGCAGAAATGGGGCTGTGTACTTTCTCCACTATTGTTTAATATATAATTCGAAAAGATCTTCCAAAATGCCCTCGAAAGTATTGAAGAAGGAATAAAAATCAACGGAGAATATGTAAACAACTTAAGATACGCAGACGATACCGTCATTATTGCAGATAATGCTGAGGGTTTGCAACGACTTTTGAATGCCACAACCAGAAAGGGAGATAGCTTGGGGCTGAATATAAACACAAATAAAACACAAGTAATGACTGCTACACGTGCACCAAATGCTGACAATAATATTTGTATCTACAACAAATACCTATATAAAACCCGTACAAAAATTACGATATCTTGGTTGCTGGAATAGAAACGATCTTGAATACGAATTTGAAATACGTGCTAGTATAGAATATGCTAGGTCCGCTTTTCAAAGAATGAAAAAATTCCTAATAAACTCTACCTTTCTCTAACTGTCTAACTCTACTCTAAATGGTCATAAATGCTTGGTTTGTATAACTTAAGGATTTTTTTGTTGATATTAATGTTATGCATCATACTACGCTTACATTTTTTTTTTCAAAATAATCAACATAATGTGTTTTTACAACGTTGTTCCAGCGTAGCATTCAATTATTTGCACGTCAACAATAAACGGAAAGTTGTATGAAACTAATACAACATATAAACGATATGTAGATATGTTTTCTGTTGTATTATGAACCATCCGTATTCTACAACTATATAAATTATAATTTTCTACGTGAGAAACTATTTTGAACAGATTCTGAACTCATGCATTCTTGATTTAATATAAGTTTTGATGCGTTGGTTTATTTCCCCCTGGATATAAAACGCATTAAGATTAAGACTAACAACAACAAAAACTATTATTAATTTCAAGAAGTATGTTGCATATTAAACACAAACAATATAATTTGCCATTGCATTATTTTTGTGATATGCCAAATGCAGTTGCAACGTCAAATTTACCAGAGAATTCATATTACACACACAAACAAAAAAAATATTTATTATTAAGAAGCAAAAAAATAAATGACAGAATAAAACGGTCTTAAGTCTAAAAATATTTGCAAAATGCCGAACAGAGAAGTGTGATGATGACAACCAAAAAGTTTTATATCTAAATATAGTTGTTTTAAGAACCAAATTTATCCCTAATTATATGAAAAATCTTGAGGGTGATCTTTCATGGATATTAGTTTTTAATTTTATTTATTTTAGTAGAAATATTGTATATATTACTGTAGATAGATAGATTCAATGAAGTGGCTTTTGGCCCATTCCACTTGGCCTGTTCAAATCTATTTTGGTCCTCTAATGCTATATAACATTATGACTCATTCTATATTCTAGTCTGACCCTTTTTGAAAGGTCTAGACTCAACCTTTCATGTAGCTCTTTGCCGGATAATTTCTTCTTGTTGTTCTTCTCCTTCTTCTAGGGCCGACTTAACTAATGAAGGTTGACTATAGCCATTGCAAATTCGTCACAATTTTTTGCTTTTCTTAAAAACGTCTGTGTATTTAACGCGGTCCAATTACGAATGTTTTTCATCCAGAATATTTATCGTCTACCATAAACCTTTTCGATTTTACCCTTTACAATTAGCTGCAACAATTCGAATTTGAATGGTGGTCAAAAAATCATATGGCATACATATTCAAAAATCAAAAATAAAAGCATTAAAAACGTTCTGAAACTTTATAGTTTATTCGTCTTCCGGGTTTAGACCGTGTCATTTGGGAGTGACCCAAAAGTGGGTTCATCTCGGGTGGGTTCATCTGAGATGAACCCACTTTTGGGTCACTCACAAATGACACGGTCTAAACCCGAAAGACGAATAAACTATAATTCTGACTCTAGCCGTGGATGCCTACGATTTCGTTCTGAAACTTACACATGCAAAAGTACACTTCAAGCTCAGTATACTCTGGTTGAAATACTGAGTTGAAAGGTAGAAAATCCTAACTGACTTTTTATCAGAAAACAGAATAATTATTTAAATAAAACAAAATAAATATAAAAATAACTAATTAAATAAATTTATGTACGATACGATAGAAATTAGCAGCCTAATGACAGCTTTGGAGGAAAGTCGTATAACTGATCGCGAATACATACAATAAAGCATTCATAGTTGTAAGACTACACAAAGATACAAAATGTATACAAATTATCTACCAAACTGTTTACGGCAGTTCTGGAAAATGCTTTAAAAAATTGGAGTGGGATGTCAAAAGAATCAATGTCAAGGGCAAATTGTTCTCCTTCTACGTTTTGCAGGTTACATTGTTATGAGAGCAGATTTATTAAAAGAGATTGAAACTATTATTACTGAGTTAGACGCAGCCTGTAATGAAGTTGGTTTAAACATAAATTTTGGTAACATGAATTTTGGTGAGCATGAGATCTCCATGGGTCCTTAGATTAGATTGGATTAAGAGAGGTGGCTTTTCGGCCTATTCCACTGCGACCTTTTCAGATCTATTGTGGCCCTCTAGTCCTAGACAACATTCTCTAGCCTGATCCTCTATATAAAGTGTAGTAGCTTCGAGACTGTACCTTCCATGTAGCTGTTTGCCGGTGGATTTTCTTCTCCTAATGCAAAAAACCGCACATTTGCCAGACTGTCACACTGACATAAAATGTGCTCTGCCGTTTCTTCTTCGAGGTGACAGAATCTGCACAGGTCATCTGATAATCCCATTAGCTTCAAGTGCCTATTCAGCTTACAGTGCCCTGTTAGAAGACCTACTATGGCTTTGACTGTTTTCCTATCTTTGCTAATTAGGTCTGCCGTAAATTTTGGCGAATGTTATCTAATGAACTGTTTCGCCTGTCTTTGTCCTGGTGAATTCCTCCACCATTTCAGAGATTTGTGAGCTACCCACTTCTTTGTAGCCGTTCTTGATACTGACTTTGCAACGCCGCAGAAGGGTTCCGGTCCAATGAATGGCATTGATGAGCCTTGTTTGGCCATTTCATCTGCTTTTTCATTGCCCTTATGACCCTCGTGCCCCGGTACCCAGGCTACCGTAACCTTGCTACGGTCTCCTAGTTTATTTAGGGCACACACGCAATCCCATACTAGCTTAGAATTGACCTCTACAGAATTGAGTGCCTTAAGCGCTGCCTGACTATCTGTGAAGATGGCAACTGAACAGAACGTTCTTTCCTGCCTTTCTATTTCTTCCACATAGTGAGGGATTGCAGTTATTTCCGCCTGGAAAACTGTCACATCCTTAGATAGACTTCCATGGGTCCTTAAATCCTGTTCCTTTGCATTCTCTGTGCATACAATATACTATCAGTAAAAAGGTTAAATTTAAGTATAAACGCCTTATTCTGTCATCTAATTAAGGTCACAATTTAAGATTTTTATTTTAGAGTTTAGAAAGTTACTTTATATAAAAATAATCTGTCTCTATTGACAAGGAAGTAATAGATTTCATTAAGGAATGGTAAAAATGATGAAAAGGTTGCCAATGTCAATCCAGAATACTAGTATATGGCAAATGAGTCAATAGTCACAATCTTCAAGTGCTGCAATCTCACGCTGGTGGTCTGAAGGCTTCTTCAAGTGCTGCCCCAAGATTTCTGGAGTCTTCACAAAATTACGACCAGCGGCAAATGTTACCCTTTCTTCTACTCCATTAGCCTGGATATGACATTCTCTCGTCAGTAACGAATGAATCCATTTGGTTGACTGCTATTTGGGGACGGCTATTCGATCAGCGATTGCCCATTTGGTTGCCTGGAGACAGCTTTTTAATCAGCAATTGCCCATTCACGGGTTACGGTTTCGCCTTTTTTCAGGGTACCAACTAGGATTTGTAGATCACACCTACTTGACAGAGTCTATACAAATCAACCTGAGCGGTACAACAAGAATATTTATATGAGCAAAAAAATTCAAAGTTCAATTCCAACAAATAACGAAGAAAACATTTTAAATATCATTTAACTGAAATATTCGTAACAACGCTACCGCATGTTGCGCTTCTCAGAACTATTACATCTTGTACTCTCAGTCGGGTTTTTTGTTTTGTTACAATATAATCGATTACTGATTTTATGTTTCGTGATTCCTGAATCCGTCTATCAGTTTATGTGGAAAGTATCCATTTAAGATTCTGAGTTGATTCTGGTTGCATAAATCTATGAATCCTTCACCATTGTTGTTCATGGTGTTTTCTCAGTATTTTTCGACTATTTCATGTTGTTCTTTCAGATACCCTAATAAGGTCTCTTAATTGTTATAAACAAAGCTCCTATCAATTTATAAAAAAATGCACTGGCTTCGTCCGAAAGTGTCTTATTTATTATTATTAACAAGTTGAAATTTGTAAACAAATTCTGTCCAAATACGAAAAAATCGGTTTTTTGCAGTCAATGGTTAAAAAGTTATTTTAATTTGGTTATAAGCAAAAAAAATTACATGTTTTTGCCAAATTATTTTGCAATTTTTAAAATTATTAGTAGACTAAATCTTCTTCTTTTATGATCTATCCGGACATTTAATATGCCTATTTAATTTTCTGGCTTATATTGTTGCAAAAAAACTTTTAAACTCTTTGGCCGATCAACTTGAAATTTTGATCTTATTTTAAGTTTCACAAAACCCAACATTGTGTGTAATATAAAGGTTACAAGTGTATTTTAAAAAAAGTTATTACCATTTATAAAAAACCGAAATTTTTTATTTATTTTGCAACTTTCTAAGCAACAAATAAGGATAGGAACGTTTAGAAAATACCATTTTGAAGATTTTTATATGCATTATCTCAGTCTCTTCTCTTGTCAAATTTGTTTCAAACAATTTACTTTTTGCTGATAGACGAAAAAAGCGAAAATTTACCGTTTTTGACCTTAATTTGTTAATACTTAATTAAGTCCCAAAAATCGACTGCAGATAACATAATATAGATTCTTGTTATAGAGTTCCATACTACTCAAAACAACTGTCAGTTGCCTGGCCGGACGAGGGTCACGAAAAAATGATTATTTCCCTGGGCTTTACATTTAAAAATTGTCGGTAAACCCCAAACATATTTAGAACAATGGTAAATATTTTTTCTTCAAACGTCAAATAATGATGACATTACTTATCTAACTTGATCCTGTCAAAGTTTGATGTCTCCGCCGGCAGCAGTTTTTTTTCCCATTTCTCTACGGCGGAGGGAAAAATGTTGTCATGAAACATGCCACAAAGCAACAATACAAATGCCATTAACAACAATTTTATTTATAGTAATATTAAAAGTACAATTAGTTAATGAGGCATTTTCAAAATTGAAACCGAGCAAAAATGTTCCCGACTCTTAATACGCATTGGTAATTGTTGATGATACTGATGGTAGAGAACAACTTTCAGCAATCATTCCCGAAGTTGGCGAATCATGAGGGTTTAAAATTTTTTGAGCATTATCATTCTTATTTCTTATTGAATCCTCTATATATCCTTCGGCAACCGTGCTTGATTTCCAGTCCCCATGTCGTTTGAGGCATTGTAGATTTCCGCCTCCATCAATTAAAAGTGTTGCCGAAGTTCGTCGTAAAGAGTGACCCGTGTATGCGCTTGCATCGTTTAAATTTAAATAACTAGCTACTTTTTGGGCTACTGCGCTGATCGAATGTATTCCCATGACGCTTCGGTAACACTTTCCATTTTAGAAAAATCGGTTTTCTGTGAAATTTTCAGGCCGCAGTGATGCATACGTTTTATACAGTTTAATGTAATTTTGACCAATTATCGTAAAAGATCTAATTTGTCGTGTTTTACTGTCTGGAATTTTGATAATTATTATATTTTCTTTATCCTCAATGTCCACAGTCTTCATTTTTACCATTTCGTCGAATCGACAGGCGCCGGTAACACCAATTAACAAAATAATCTGAAATATTTTTATAATTTAGTAGAGTATACTACTTGCTTTGCAATATAATTTTTTTTACCTTTAATTCTAAATACAACTTATCTGGCGCTTCAAACAAAAATTTATCAAACACGTCTTTAGTGAAAACTTTAGACTTCTTTGCAGTATATCCTTCGCTTGTTTTTTTCAGAAAGGCACGTAACTTTAAAAATTTGCTTATATCCACATTTTTTCTAATATATAACTCGGATTTTATCATCGAGTATCGTGACCACATTGTAGAAGATTTCCATTTATTTTCATTTTCCATTATATTAAAATATGCCAGTAAAACGTCTTCGGTAACTTGCCGTACTCCTCTTGTATCGCACCACTCTTGGAAGTGCTTGTACGCTAACCGATACTTATTACGGACTTGGAGGGCCCCAAACGTGCTACTGCATCATTAGCCGCGGACTCAATTTCGTTTAGGTTTTCCATTTTCGCACTAAATTTGCGGTTGCGGTTGCAACAACAATAAGCTGTCTTTAATAATTGCAAACAACTGTCAAACAACTGCAACCAGGGAGACGCAAATCCCACCGACGACTTAATTATTTTAATTTCTAACATCTAGACGACTTTGATAGTTGTCACAGTTAATTTGGATAAAAATAGCGTATGAATTGTACTATTTATGGTTGAAAATTGCTACGTTTGAAGAAAAAATAGTATACTTTATTCGGCAAAGAAGCGACTTTTCTTGACTTGCCCTCTATTCGGGCGCGTCAAGAAAAGTCATGCTTCTCCGCCTCATAAAGTAATAAACTATTATATTAGATAACTCAGTCAGTGCTTTATGTTTTATCATATTTTATTGGGTTTTATCTCACGTGCAGAAAAATTGGTACTATCAGTCAATTTCAAATGTACTATATTTATTTCCTATTTCTTACAGAGACTATTATATACACTTAACCTATTTTTTTAAATTTTGTCTCAGTTAAATGACGTCGTATCTGTAAGTAACCAACGAAACGAGTATGTATATCAATAAAAATATGTAAACGCATCATTCAGATCACTCTCTATTATAAATTTTCAACAGGCTTGTAAATAAATGCTCTTCATATAATGTTCGTGTGTTAGTCACGTTTAGCGAATTGGTTGTCTCAACTCCCTTTTTCTATGACGTGTAACAATGTCAACAACTCAACACACATTTTAATTAACGGTCCTAATGGACCTTTGATATTTTCCAGCCGGCCATTTCGATGACAAAGGCCTAAATTTCTCTGACAAAAAAATGGAACTGCGTGCCTAAGTACACTTAGCATAAAAAACTAATTTCACCCGAAATTTCGAGAGTGGGCATAAAATTAAGCGCAATGGACATGTCATCGTTCCTCTTCAAAAAGCCAGTGTTTACTGTACCAAAAATTTGGTGTAGTTTTTATACCCGGACCGGTGCAATGGGATTAATAACCCGGCAAATTAAATGGCCCTTAGTACCCACTAAATTTACTTTAGATAATATCACACTTTCCATCATTAAAATCACAAATATAGAGTTATTATCGTGTTTTGACATCAGGATTGTCTAGATCGTGAGTATATTTGTTGTTTGTTTAATTTTATTTATGTTGTATAATTGTTTTACTACCGTACATAGAAATAAGTTTAACTAATGTTTTATTAAAAAAAAGGTAGTGGAAGTGTAAAATATTCAAATTACATATTGATATACACCGGGAAAAAAAAGAAGAATATGCAAGCTCAGCCTCATCCACAAGAAATTTGAAAAACGAATTGATGATGTACAATATAAGAGAGATCATGTAAAATACATTTAATATATTATAGTGTATTTTTATGTATGAGAGAGTAATAAAACAATAAATTATGTATGCAAATCCCTAAACTGTTGATACGGGTGACTCAATGAAAAACAGATATTTGTCAACAAGTTTACAGAAGTATATAGGAAAACAATTTTAAATTGAGTATGACCACCAGGTATAAAGGTTGGAGCAGAATAGAATACAATAGTTGTGAGGGTTACTAATCCCTAAATAAGGTTGCCAGTGTCGGAGTAATGGAGGTTAACAGGTAGTAATGAATTTGCAAGAAATGTAAGATGTTTATTTTATTGGTTATATATAACCAATAAAAGTTTAATAAGTACCTACCTAATTGCAAAATAAAGTTTAATTCTTTAGATAAAATAAAACGTTTTATTTTATCTGAAATGAGTGCATTCCACGAAGTAAGGGTTTCAACAATCAAACATTTAATTCTTTAATTCCAGGAATCTACGACAGTAATTGACTAGATAATTACCTTCTAAACTTATTCTACAGAAAATGTGATAGTGGGTTTTTCCATTTTGTAGGAAGGTCTAAGTGGCGTATTCAAAATTCTTAACAGTTCACTAAAAGTAGGTACTTAAGTTGCAAGGTGCAGTTTATTGTGTATACTAGTGTTATGGAAAATTTGGAAGTGCCGTGTAAACGCCGAAAAATTGGTCCTTTAACAGTTAATGAAAAAACATTAATATTTAATTGTTTTAAATCCTTTACAGACAAACGTTTATGTGAAAGTGTTGATAAGACCGTTGAGTTAGTTAGCAGTACACTTGGTGTTGGGAAATCTACGATTTACAGAGTTATTCAAGAAGAGAAATGTGGTAGTTTTCAAATGCCACGTAATGCTCCAGGGAAACCAAAATTTCAAATAGAATATCATTTTAAAAAAGGACTTCGACGGAAAGTGCATGAATTCTTCTTTAGACAAGAATTTCCAAAATTGGATAAAGTTCTTGTCTCAGTTCGAGATGATAAGGATAACCCAGAAATGAGTCGAAGTACGTTATGGAAACTTTTAAAAGAAATAGGCTTCCGCTGGAAAAAGAATCCCAGAAAGTCTATTTTATTAGAAAGAAGCGATATTGTCATATGGAGAAGACATTTTCTAAGAACCATAAAGGAAATGAGAAACCAAAAAAGAAAAATATTTTATCTTGATGAAACATGGATCAACGAGTGTCATACACCAAATAAATTTTGGCAGGATGAAACTGTTACAAGTCAAAGGCACGCTTTTGTAAATAACCTATCTACTGGTTTAAACCCACCATCAGGAAAGGGACGCAGGCTGATAATAGTACACATTGGCAGTTCAGACGGTTTTGTTGAAGGTGGTTTATTAAGTTTTGAATCAACTCGTATCGGTGACTACCATGAAGACATGAACGCTGATGTCTTTCAAGAATGGTTCGAACAAATGATAGATCTTCTTTCTAAGAACTGTGTAATAGTAATGGATAATGCAAGTTATCACTCCAGACTTATAGAAGGACTGCCCACAACCAAGTGGTTAAAAAAAGACTTGCAGAATTGGCTGAGTTCAAAAAATATTACGTACCATACCGGATCTATAAGAAAGGAACTTTATTCGTTGTGTGCCCTTCATAAAGAAAAATTTAAAAAATACGAAATTGATGAAATTGCCAAAAATCGTGGAATGACAGTACTTAGATCCCCACCATATCATTGTGAATTAAACCCGATTGAACTGGTATGGGCACAGATAAAGAGTGAAGTTTCAAGAAAAAATACCACTTTTAAAATTCATGATGTTAAACAGTTGTTTTTGGAGGCCGTAAATAACCACTATTAAAAAAGAGGAAAAAATGTGGAAGCTGGACAATATTACTGATAAAATGATCGAGCCAGTTATTATAAATCTTGGTTCTGAAAGTTCATCTTCTGAATCTGATTTGGATTTGTAACAAGTAGCTGTAAGTTTTATATTAATATTTTTATTCATCTATTTAACATACCTTAGACGGTTTTAAAAACTCTTTTTCTCTTTTGTAATTTTTAAAAATTAAAAAAAATATGAATTTTTTAAAGCCCTCTTTAATGTAGGCCAGTCAGTTCTAATATAGTGTGTGATAAAAGAGGTCACTTTTGTTTACATACACATAACACTTTATAACACTGAAATAATTCATTTATTTTTTACAATTATTCAAAGTAATTTTTCAATTAATCTTGAGCACGCCCATGGAGTGGTCGAAGGTACCAGTTAAAATTATGCTAATTACTCTCTCGTTCATAAAAATAAACTATAGTATATGCTCTAGATATCAATAAGACCAAAGAAAAAACTGAAGCCTTCTACAATATATTAGAAGATCAGATGAATACAATTAATATACACGAAAAAGTTATAATATTAGACGACTTAACCGCAAGAATAGGTAACGAAGTATTCTTCTTAAGGTGCCTTCTCCATTACTGAAGTTTGGCTTTAACTACAGCAAATTGCTCTCTATCTTGAGCTGTTCTTAGTATCGAATGTGTTTTTGCATTTTCTCCTTCCTGGACCTCTTCTTCCTTCCTCTTTCCCTTCCATTATAAGTCGTAGGAAGTTGTATTTTTCTCCTCTGTAAATATGTCCTAGATAACTCGTTTCCCTGTTTTTTACAATATTTAGACAGATCAGTAATTACCATAGATGAAACAAACATAGAGAACACGTCCAAGAATATATTTACTTAGGACAAGCTATCAGAGCAAACAAAAGCAACCAGACTAAAGAAATAACCAGAAGAATAAGAATGGGATGGGCTGCATTCGGAAAACTTTCATATACTATCAAAAACCAAAAAATACCTTTAAAATTAAGAACGAAGGTATTTAATGCATGCGTCCTACCTGTTCTGATATATGGTGCCCAGACGTGGACGTGTACCAAGAAAACTCAAAGAGCTATGGAAAGACAAATGTTGGGAATATCGTTGAGAGATAAAAAGAGAAACGAGTGGATAAGATGCAAAACCGAAACAACAGACGCTGTCAAACATGCATTGAAATTAAAATGGAAATGGGCTGGGCATAACGAAAGATATCAGGATGGAAGATGGAATAAAGAAATTGGCCGCTGGAGACAATATACTGCAAAAAGTCAAGAGGTCGACCGCAAATGAAATGGAAAGATGACATTGAGCAAAGCGCATGTCCAATGTGGAAAAGACAAACAAAAGACAGAGGCAAATGGAGACAAATGGACAATCAACACATGAATAGATTTTGGGCTATAGATAGATAGATAGACAATATTTAGGAGTTCTCATTCAGTACCCATTCTTCTTAGCACCTCGTTGTTGGTCACGTGCTCTAGATATCTTCAGCATCCTTCGAAAAACCCACATCTTAAAGGCTTCTATACACCTCATACTTGTAATTCCAACGATAGAGTATTAGAAGGAATAAAACAACATTCCAACAAAGAGATAATAAATCGAAACGGAGAAGGACTAAGTAACCCTCTCGTGCATAAGTTAAGGAATTTTTTTTTCTTAGAAAAATTATTTTATTCAGAAATATTAAAAATTAACATTAGAAAATAGTATAGTAAGTGTAAAAACATAAAATTTTTTTCTTAAAACCTAAAAAACAATCCGTCCACTCTAGTGGTCACTATGCACTTGCGGAATCGCGGAATCGTCATGGTATGAAAATGTTCAAAGCACGATGGACACAGCGGCTCGTTGCACTTATTTCAGATGTATTTTGTTTTCCTTTTGCAAGCTTTAGAGTAACATCTTCGAGCATTTGGTACATCAATTAGTTGTGGCCGATGCCTCCAATTACTTTGTCTAATTTCAGGCCTTGCATGATGAATCGGCTTCTTTTTCTTCAAAATAGGAGGTGGTGTACCAGACGAAGTTCTATCTCGTTTATTTTCTATCTGCGTTCCCACATTTATTAATGCTCTGGCAATACTTGCTTTAAATTCAAGCAGATCTTTTTTGGATTTCCGTTTTTTGTACAAAATCCATGCATTTACAACAAGAACATCCCCAAACTGTATAAAAACTCTTATGTACCAGCGTTTGTTTCTTCTCCTTAGAGGATACAGGGCCAACAACTGGTCCATCAGGTCTACTCCTCCCACGTTTTTGTTATAAAACTGAACAGAATATAGTCTGTTCACTTCTATAGTAGTCTTAGTAGACTTACACCAGCATTTTGTTTTATTCTGAGGTTCTATTCCAGCACAATTAGAAACAATGTAAATAGTCTTGTTATGTAGCCATTTAGAAACAATTATATTGCCACCTTGGCAAGTACTTGCAACGGATGAAGTTCCCCTGCTCAATTGTTTCATTTTTTATCTGTTTTCATAACAGAATTACAATTTTGTAGTTGACTCAATCGGAGAGTTGCTGTCGTCCATATACCTCTTTGTCAATCGTCCATATCAAATAATATCTTATAATTGATTCTCTCTAAGTCGTCAAAACTACATCAGCGCACACTCGAAGTTTACTAATTTGACTTATGTCTCCCGAAGCTCCTTGGTAAACCTCAAAACGATACATATATCCACTAATTTCAGCTTTAACCCAAACTTTGATCTAGGATAGAGCAGACTAGAGCTGCTTTTAGAAGGATGTCCAAGGTGTTATGTAACAGAGACCTAAAATTGGCATTGAGAATCCCCCTACTTTGCTGCTACGTGTTCTCGGTCTTACTTTATGGTGTCGAGACCTGGACTATGAATAAAATCGATCTAAATCGCCTTGAGGCTTTCGAAATGTGGTGCTATAGAAGAATTTTAAAAGTTTCCTGGGTGGAGAAGATTTGAAACTCTACAATACTAGAACGTCTCAGCAAGACTACTGAGATCATAAAAAGCATCAAGCAGAGAAAGCTGGAGTTATGCGGACATATAATGAGATGTCGCAAATATATATTGCAGTCCAGGATGAAGAAGAACCTCATGACTGAAGAACTTACGAGATTGGTATGGTGTTGATACAAGCATGCTATTTAGGGTGGAAGTGAATAAAATTAAGATAGCTATGATGATAACCAACATTCTGAAAGGACATGGTACATGAAGAAGAAGAATAGGAACAATAAACATTGTTAAAAGTTTGTCAACAGTTTTGATTTTATAAGCAGAACCCGGGAAGGAATTTGTTGGATAGGGTCTAATTAAAGTAAATCCGTTTGTAAAAATACAGAGGCAAATTGTGGAAACGAGATATTGATTGAACTATATCAAATTTGAATTGTTTTGTGGTTAATTGTATATGCAACAGAGTAATATTTAGGAAAACATTTATTTATAAGATGTTTGTTTAGTGTATGAAAATCTACAAAGGTATTTGGTCACTATATTTTGCACTATGAAGAGAAAAGGTAATTTGAACTCAATTAAGAACTCTGAGATGAGAAAAACATATATTTATTAATCTGGCATCTAGTGTCTGCATTAAAATTCATTAAATACATGTCTTGTTTTATTTGCTAATTAGATCACAATTAATTTGATTTTGTGTATGGAATTTCAAAATATCTGGATATTTATTGTATTTAGTGGATTACTTCTAACTGTTTTCATCCGACTGTTTTACAGTTGTGTTAAATGTACGGTAAAGGCAAATCTGACATTTTTAATAAGTGGCAGCTATTAACTTAACAAATGTAGGTTTTTAGGACTGCCGTTTAATTATTCGAATAATCCGATGTTCCCCTGCGGAGGTAACAACTTTTACACACATTTGTGACTAATTCTCTAGAACGTGCTAACTAGATATTTATTAAACAGTTGCACAACCTCCGAGTCTGGCGCCAAAAGATCTCGATTAATATTTGTATAATGTTTAAGGAAGTAAAGCGACGATTTTTTACGGCTTTAAACAGTCGACTAGCGATTAATCGAATAATACAAACCTACACCGATCAGTAGGCCATGCCATGGAAGTTAGTGATTAACAAAATAGTGGAAAAGACATATTTATGGTGATCTTATATCTAACCCTATAAGAAATACATAATATAGTCAATTAATGAAAAGCATATAAAACAAAAAAATCGTAAACCCAGTATATGTTTTACCCAGTATATCTTCAATTAAATATTATGTTTATTATAAGCAACAGTTGGTTGTAATGCAAATCACATTGTTAATAATGTTTAACGTTTCGATTTCCACTCCGAAAATCGTTTTCAAAAAAGATATCGTTATGAAGCTATTTTCTTGTGGCATTTTAAATTAATTACTATTTAACTGAGAATAAGCCACAATTAAAGATAAAAATACGTTTATTGACATTTCTATTGACGTTTATTGACGTTTATATTGAAAGAGGAAGTTATTAATAAGAAAATACCAGTATTAGTAAGTCAGTAACATATAGAGGATACATCATTTTTGTTTTTTAAATAACGAAACATATAAAATCAGAATTTTGGTGTTTATTAAAGGTAAACTAAATGCACGAATAAATACTTACCATGTCGGGATAGTATTATGAGGTTTTTTTCCTGGTTTTTCCCTCATAATTGACTATGGAATCACAGGAGAATTTTACTGTCATCATGTCATGTGTTTGTCTTTTTTAAAGACGAATTATATGCTATGATTTTTTCTGGCGTATATTCTCAAGTTAAAGTTGATTTCATGTAATCTTATAAGTAAAGTCGTCCCAGGAGCGCAACTCAACAATATTGGCAATATCATTTTAAAGTGGTCTACTTTAAAATGCATAATGTATGTTTGAATTGAAGGGCCAAGTGGAAGAAGGTGTTAAGTTACAAAAACTAATTTTCAAGATAATCCACTTTTAGTGAATGATGCTGTCATTTTTTTATTAAAAACACTGGAACTATTATATTATAGGGTTTATGTTAGGACATAAGTAATAAGTTTTTTGGTATATATTAAGTCTTTTAATACTATCATCTTCCCCCTCTTTTTTTAACAAAAATGTACATAACACCTTCTTCTATTATTACCAAGTACTAAAAGGAATAGATTATTTACCGAAATAAAGAGTTGACTACAAAAAAATAATTTATTTATTCATAAAACCAGTAACAGATTTAGATTATTGTTGAAACTTATAAAAAATGTTTTAAATAGATATTACTACTTTCTTTGACGTTTTTGCGGTATTGGAGCATTTCTGTTTTGTTCATATTCACGAATCACACGTTCGTAATATCCACGATGTTCTTCTGAAATATATGGCAACTGCGTAACAATATCAGCAATTTTTTTGTCTGATATATTTCCAGTCTTCTCTAAGATTCTAGAAAAGTGAATATTTTCTGTGGGTTCCTTTGGTTTATTCTTAAATATTGAAACCTTAAGAAATGGAGTATATTCATCATACGACTCTTTGTATAGATAGCTTCCAAATTCATCGATTCGAATCCACTTAATGCCATCTCTGAAGCGAACCTTTTGATTAAGTAAATTTTTTTTTCTGTTTATCAGGCCAAGCTCAGTACCTAATTTATCAAGGTCACGAAAATAGGTTTCCATATCATTAACCATACAATTCTTGCCGATGGCAGATTTAATTATTTCCCGGTACTGTTGCGGTGTAACTATAGTTCCATGTCTTCTAAGCATTTTTTCAATTCTTCCGAAATCGCGATCAGAGTCCAAATACGTGTGGCCGACTTCAGGAAATTTATGATCTATTTTGTCAAAATAACCTCGAAATATCATTAACTGATATAAAATAATCAAATTAAAATTTTTATTTTGACCACCGCAAGAGTCCGACCATGTTATTAGATGTTTTTTATATTTAACATCATCACATGTCTGAATAAAATTCCACAAGCAGCTTCCAATTTCAGAACTACCTCTACCTGCTACATCCTCTGTCCATGTTTGAAACACAGATCTCTGTCCATTTACTGTCACAACATGGATACCCAAGTTATACAACCATATTTGGCGCAAATAAAAAGCTTTTGATGTTGTTATCTTTGGTAAAGGCATAGTTTGCTGCAAATCCATTGTAATGTAACACACAGTGTTATCGTTTTTTGCTTTAGTGCGGTCATTACTCATCAAGTTGAATCCTATCTTAATATTCTCATGGTGCTCTTCACTAGCTTGCCCTGAATCACAAATACTGCATGTATCGCTCTTTGGATGGCTAAACGATAAATTAAATTCTGTAGAAAAAACTTTGACATATGATGATTTTTTTATAAAATACATTTCGGGTTTTTGTTTTTCCTTGCATTTAGCAATGTACAATCGATACATGATTGACATATTAAGATTAGGTGGCAGGTATTTTTTGTTGGGGTTACTGGTGCGTGAGTAGTGCGACTCTTCTGCAGGGAATTCTAAAATATGATTCATTATCTCCTGTTTTACAAGATCATTTAATTTTTTTGGCCTATTACAGTGTCGACCACGTTTATCTAGAGATAGAGCTGATGCTCCAGTGGCCAGCTTGCCTTTAATGACATCTAACTTTTTCATCCCTATTTGATAAAGCGAACACAATGCTTTTTTGCACACACAAATTTCTTCGTTATTGGATACAACAGTATATCGATAAGATACAGATTTGTGTTTTATTGCATTTTTTCTGATACGTGCTACTGGTTTAGGAATAATACTTTTAAATAAGAGAGCATTTTTTCCGTTAATGTCAAGTGCATAAAAATTGTTCATAATTGATTTTCGTTCTTCATCCTTAAATTTACTGCTGCATTTTAGTCTGCACTTTTCCGTACACAGATTTTCTACGCTGGCTATTTTTGCTGGTACAATTTTACCTGTGCTGGATGTGTATGCTTTGCCTTGTTCTCTAGCAAGTAATGCCTTTCTTCTTTTCCATGTATCGGGATTTCTTACCCTAAGCTTGCTAGTTTTTATTTTGATTGGAAAACTTTTAATTCTTTTTGTCCCTTTTGTAGTTATGCTAGAATTAAAAATGTTTATCTTTTCAGCGGTGTTTGTTGCCTCTACAGATAATGTCTGAAGATTATTCGTTGAACTGGCCTCTTCTAAGCTTACGTTTGTAATATTCTCTTCTGCTTCAAGATTTCCCACTCCCTGTTCAGTATTTTCCCGACTACTTACTCCAATACTTGCCAATTTTACACTGTCACCATCGTCACTGGATTCCTCTTCGCCTGGAACATATTCACTGCCACTTGATTCAAATAAACATGACGCAGGTGAATGTAGAACCCAATCATCATCAGACATTTGTTGAGTGTCAACTAAAAAGTACCAGTATTAGAACTTAAAGTATTTAAAATTGAACAATTCATGCTTCCACAAAATTAAAAAATAATTACCTTCCATCTTATTTTCAATATTAATATTTGAAGAAATCAAATCTCTATCTTCTTCATTTATGGATTTTGGCTCCATTTCCACCCCTTTTAGCACTCCTTTACTGGAAACATATTCACTGCCACTTGATCCATACATATGTGTCATTGGTAAATCTGAAAGCTGTTCTTTATCAGGTAATATGTGGCGAGTGTCAACTAAAAATTAAATTTCGTTATCTACAATAATCACTCTTATTTATTTACAATAATTTAATTTATAATAATTTAAAAAATACGTACCTTCTATTTCATTGCCATTACTGGTATTTAAAGAATAATAATTTAAATCAGCATATTGTGCTTGCGCCTTTTCAACCAACCTTTTTCCACGTTGAGACATATTTTTGTTCAAACGATAAATATCTCGCCAATATGTTTGTAATATAAATATTTATTTAGCAACCAAATAATTCCTTCTAAGCGAGAGAAATTATGTTAAAAATTACTCATCGATAGTCGACTGAATTCACTAGAGGAATGACAAGAATAGTTCTGTTGTACTTAAAGTTTATTATGACCTCGAGACATCAGGTGACGGAAGGAGGAAACAGTGTTGCATTTCCAATGTATAATAAACTGCGTGGCTTATGAATGGAAGAAGGCGTTATGTGCCCATGACTCCTTATTCCAGTATCTATTAATAATTTTACTGCACTTAACACCTTATGCGTTTGTGTATTGCTGTTCATATGCTAGATAGAGTTAAAGAAATAACGATTTATGATAAATAGGTACTTAAAACATTCTTCCATGACAAAACTAAGTTTTAAAAAAAAATGTTACATAACACCTTCTTCCACTTGGCCCTTCAATTGTCAATATAAATGAGTCAGATAAAATTAAATTATTAGAAGAATTTTTCACTATGTAACAAAAAACAAAATTTGTTTAATTTACTGTTTGTATTTTGAGAACGATTTCCGAAATGGAAATTGAAACGCCAATAAACGTATTTTTATCTTTAATTGTGGCTTATTTCCAGTTAAATAGTAATTAATTCAAAAAAGATATTGAAAAAAGTTGAAAAGTTGAAAGTTGAAAATTTGCGTTATGTTTTTCAAAAACTGGCTGTTGACACTTGGTCAAGGATCTTGTAGACAATAGCTTTATTTTGATTAAATGTTTTTGTGATATTGTAGTTAGTTCCTATGCTGTTTAATTTTTCTGATAAGCCCTTTACTTATGCTATTCTTGCCAACTTACTAAAAGAAAAGTCAACAACAAGAACATACCAACAATAGTGGATTAGAGGAATTGGCAGACATCATCCTTCTTGGATAACATTATTACAAATTACAATGACTTTTTGATTGTCTAAATATAAGATATAGATACAGGAGCGTTCTTACAAATAATTTTTATTAAAAATTAAGAAATATTTAAATCTCATTGATTGGATTATTTTTAATTTAATTAAATGCTTTCAAGATATCGATTACTGTTCCTCCTTTATTAGTATATAATTATTGTCTTCTTCTTCTTCTTTTTCCTGCTTTTTGTATGTAAGCTTTAAAGCCTGGTTTTTCTTCAATATTAGCCTCCTAAATTGTTTAAATTGTCACATCTTTTTCTTGGTCTGTTAATACTTCTTCATTCATTTGGTGACTTAGATCGTGCTATTTGTACTAACCTATCCTCTACGATTCTAATAATGTGTTCGTTCCACTCCTGTGTTCGTTTTGTCACCCATCCATTTATGTCATCTATATTGCATGCTCTTCTTACGTTTTCGCTTTTCTCCCTATCCAACAGACTTCTCCCTGTTATTCGTTAAAGTATTTTCATTTCTGTTGTTTCTAGTAGTCGTCTCGTTTTGGATGTGTCAGGTCTTGTCTCCGCCGTGTATATTTTAGTATGTGATTAGTCCTAATATAGGTCTAATTGCTGCTTTAAGGCTGATTTATAAACTTTACGTTGGTGTTGGCGCTGGCGCTAACGTTTGCGTTACAACATGGTCAAATGGGAAACTCGTATGTCTATTTATAAACATCGTTCACCTTTGGCGTTGGCGTTCGGTTCCGTTCAAGATGAACCAACTTTATCTTTTGCCGTTGGCCGTTATAGCACATAATTCACCAACCCTTCTGTGGTTCTAGTCACGATCACAGAACATAAAAAAACTGTATCTTTGTCATCGCAGCCAATAGCGATATCGAAAAAGTGACAAGGTTTGTCAAACAAATCAAACTAAATTATTTGTTTATGTTTGTGTTTCCACGTATTTATAAAGTGAAAGAGTTTAGAAAATATCAAGCCTCTCTTCAATAAAATTTCTATTAGAGCAATAGTTTTACATTTATTTTTAGGTTTACCATTTGCAGTAATTTTTCAAATACTGGAACCTGCATCCTGGTGTATTTAAAAAACTGCTGGGTATCCCAGTTTTTTATATTTTTATAATAATTAAAATTACCTCTTGTCTTTATATTCTGGTTAATGGGCCTCCATTTGTATCGACGTTGTCTTTTATTTCGAAGGCTCAGTGCTGCTCGAATACAAAGTATCAGTGCCACTACACCTAACAAAAGCCGAGCATTTCCATTTTCCATTGTATTTATTTTCAAGCAAAAATTAATAATACCAAATCCAAAATGTAAGGTTAGAAATTTAGATGTAATCTTTAACGTAACGCCAACGCCAACCGAAAGTTTATAAATGCAGTGTATGATAGCCAACGCCATCGTAAAGTTTATAAATCAGCATTTATAGATTCTGGTTTTTGTGTCTTGTCCAAGGTGTTTGTTCTTCCAGATTGTGTCATTAAGAGATCCCGTTACTTTACTTGATTTTAAGCTTTGTTGTCGTACTTTTTCTTCAACAACTCCGTAACTAGTTATGTCTATTCCCAGAGACTATACCTTGGTTCCTGCTTTATTATTTTACCATCAATTTCGATGTTACATCGTAGTGAGTGTTTATATGTTGTCATACATTTGGTTTTTTCTGCTGATATTATCATATTGTATTTCTTGGCTGATGTATTGAAGCTGTGTGTTAATCTTTGGAGCTCGTCTTCTGTCTCGGCGAAGAATGCGGCGTCGTCTTCATAATATAATATTTGGATTTCTTTGTTCCCCACTCTATAACCATGACCTATACGTACTGCTTGTATTATTTCGTCCATTAATATGTTAAAGAGAAGTGGGCTTTGCCTGTATTCGATTATGGAGGTAGATGTTTTCGAAGGTCTGTATATTATTGATTAGTATGTTTCTTTTATACCGTAGGTGTAACACGTCTTCGACTTGAATGCGATCAAAAGCCTTTGTCAGGTCTATAAAACATAGATATGCTGGTTTATCGTACTCGATGGCCTTTTCTGTGATTTGTCTTAGTATAAATACGGCGTCTACGCAGGATTTTCCGGATCTGAATCCTTGTTATTCATCTGATAAAGTTGTTATTTTATTGATTTTGTTGGTTAACACTTTGGTGGTAATATCGCAAGATTTTTGCAAAGCTTTCTCTGGTAAAATAGAGGATTCCCAAGGATGTGGGCCCTTCGTGTTCAGGTTTTGAGGTTTTGGTAATTTTTTTGATGCTTTTGACATTTTTCGGTCCCTAAAAGACCAGTTACTCGAGGCGAATAACTATAAAGGTTCCGTGAGATTTATACCATATAGAAAAGTGTTTTTTGAATATTTGTCATTGTGTAAAAGTTGTAAACAAATAGTACAATATTGTTGGTGCTTGAATAAAGTATTTTAAAAACGTGTTATAATAGTATCTTTGCTATACGATTTTGAGAAATTTTTGTGAAAGTTAAAATATTGAATTTTATTTTTTTATATCTTTTTAGTTTCTATGAACTTGTCTATACTATTTAACCCTCTAGTGGGCGGATGAGACCTCTCAGGACCACTGAGCACTACTTTTCTGGCAATTTTTTAAATGTAGAATCTTTTTAGTATATCTCGATTGTATAAAAATTTTTTTCAATAAAAAAATGTGTTAACGTATATGCAGATTTTTAACCTTGAAAGGTACCTAAAATATCGCAGAATTTAAGAAAATATTTGTAAAGTTAAAGCAAAAAAGAATTTTGCCTGGACTAATAGGCCTTGCACATGCAACGGAGGGTTAAAAGTAATATCGTCACTTAATTCTGCGATGGTGCAATTTTGTGTCACTTTTCAATTAATCCGCTGTAGAATACTATTATAAAGAATTTGATATATTATAATAATAGTTGTTGCTATTAACAGGGGAGGCCTATGCCCAAGAGTGGGCGTTTAAGGGTGATTAGATAGATGGATAGAGTTGTTACTAAACATCTTAACACCTAGACTTGACAAAAAAATTTTATAGAGACGAGTAGAAATTGCACATTAGTTTTTTTTTGTTTTACAATCCAGCAGTAACAAAAAGTGAAGAAGCAAGTTTTGTGGAATTGACCGAAAGCATTATTTTCTATGTACAAAAAAATTCCTATTTTTGCGTCCGCCCTATTCCTGTAGTATATTTACCAGTTCATTCTGTAGTACAGGAATATATCCTGTAGTATATATTCCTGTAGGAATCACGTACAGAGTTTTAGTCTTTTCACCTATAGGAAACACTTTTAACTAGGAAAAAGTAAATCTGATATAAAAATATTAATTAAAAAGTTCTATGCCGATCTGTTTCCTTCCAAAAACGATCCCCCTAACTCATCAAAAGGAGAACTTGAAAAGGCAGATGACAAATGTCAGCTCAGAAGTAATGCCCGAAACAAGCCACGAAAAAATAGAAAGAGCAGTAAAAAAAAATAAAAGAATAAAGCTCCTGGAAGCGATGGAATCCTAGCAGAAATACTGAAGAAAGGCGGAGAATAAGCCATCGGTTATCTCAAAAAAAAAATACTATTTTATAGATGTCTATTCGAAGGCACCTTACCGGAACAATGAAATATTGCTAAAACAATACTAATACAGAAAAACGGAGACACCACAGACCTGAAAAATTATCGACCAATTTCACTTCTTTCACAACTTTACAAAACCTTTACAAAGATTATTCCAAACAGGTTAACAATTAAATTTGACGGATATCAACCAGTAGGACAAGCCGTATTTTAAATCTAATAGAAGAACTTTGAAAAATAAGGCTATTATCGAGCACAAGTTAATTAAATCTAGCCCAAGTACTTTCGCTTAAAATAGCATCTTCAGGGTCATCTGAAATAAGCCAAGAAAACGTTTTTTAGATGAAGGAAATTAGTTAACTTCGATAAAAAAACTCGAAGTTCATGGAGGAAAAAAAGTTTTTGAGATTAACGTTTTAGACTTACTTCGTCAAAACATAAACTATCCGGCAAGCGTAGAATGTGGAAACATTAATAATAACATAAAATTGTACAAAACACTACACTAAAACGAGGACAAACAGTTTAAAATTACTTTAAAGATTCTACGCTACATTCTTTGTCAGTATCTGGAGGGATAATGATCTAAGCGGAAATGATACGGTGACACGTGACATATGACAACTTTGATAGGCAGTCAAAGTTATGGATCTGTAATCAGCACATATTAAAATTCTGTATAAGTTGTCATTGGCCAAAGGTTTAACTAGAACTACTACTGAAAAAATCAGCTGATGAAGTATGACATATAGAATATTTTGATTTAAACTAGATTGCATAATCCAGATCTCACACTCACACCCGTCTGTAATAATAAGGTTGTAGGTTTGAGGCTAAATGAAGGGTACATAAAGTGTGAATGAAAGAAATAGACCAAACGATCTATTGGACAGTGGGTAGTTGACTACAATAAAATGGTCTACCAGGCACTGTCAATAGTGTAAAAACGAGAAGAAAAAAATTGACTATGAAATTGAAATATTAAAATTAAATCAGAATTGAAAGCAGTGTGTAAATGGGTATAGTTCAAGTAGTTCAGTTAAACCTCAAGCCAATGGGGGAACTGTAAAACTAATATGTAATAGCATTACTAAAGACCAACTGACCAACAGGTGTTGAAATATAAAACTGTGGAATTAGTATATATAGATTATGCAGAGGTATGAAGAGTGAAATCAACTCCAACTGTGGATCAATTGAATCTGAGCAAGCTAGTTGTGTAAATTGTTAAATACAATAGTAATGTTGAACAAAGCATGAAATTGATAGATTCTTAATGTATAAACTCAGTGCAGGAAGTCTAGACAGCCGAGCTGAGTCCACTACGAGGTCCACTTCCTCGTAGTGGATTAAACTGTTTGATTCCTGTATCCTACCTGTACTTACATATGGAGCTCAAACCTGGACATTACCTAAAATAAACATGGAAAAGATCAAAAAACTCAGAGAGCTATGAAACGACAGATGTTGGGTATCTCACGCAAAGACCATAAAATCAATGGGGATATTTGTGATAGAACAAAACTAAAAGATGCTATCGAATAGGCAGCTAAATTAAAATGGAAATGGGCTGGACATAACAAACGTCTTAAGGATGGCCGATAGAATAAAGAAATCGGGAATTGGTGGCCATATGAAGCCAAAAGACCACGAGGAAGACCGAAAATGCGCTGGAGAGACGGTATTAAAAGAACTGCAGGACCAATGTATAAACGTCTTACAAACAACAGAGATGAGTGGCGTGAATTAGGAGAGGCCTATAGGCCTATATCCTAGAGGAAAATAAGATGTAAACAAATAATGACAATAATAAAATGTCACATATATTTTCTTTTTGTCTTGCGCTGGACTGGCCTAAATTTAAATGAAAACGATTCAAGGTGAAATGGCAGTTGAGTTGTCACATTTGTAAATGTACATAAAATTTCACAATGACATGTGACCTTAGAAAATGGATGTAAATTATTTTCGTTTTAATGCGTTTTCGCGATATGACTGCGTATGAAAACTCTGAACTACAAACGAGACCAGAAGAGCGACACGAGAGATTTTCAAGTTGACACACAACCGACTGACTAAGAGTTCTTTTCTATAAGTCACACGGGGGAACAGCCACTCAAGGTTAGTTATTTTCAGAAAATTCAGAGCAGATGTTGCATTATAAATGAAATTATTAGGAAGGCATTATAACTAATAATTTGGAGAAAACGTGTGCCATTATACAAAAAATATAGTAGATATATTTATTTAACATCATTCAATGTATTTGATTATTAAAGATTTTTCCAAACAACCAGAAAAAAGGTAATTAGTTTTTGTTGTTTTAGTTTTATATCTTCGTGTTTTAACAGTCTCCGTCTTAAAATTTACTAACAAGTAATTCCAAAATATAATACACTTGTTTATTATATTTAGATTAAACAGGATAGTGATAAGAAAACTTGGGCAAATATGCAAAAAAAGTGAAAAAATGAGCGTAAATATGCACTAATTTGGTCAAAAATATGCATTAAAGATGCATATCTTTTAGAAAATATGCATACTGTCAACGGAAACATATATTAAATAAGGGTATATATTAATGTTTATTTTAATAATTAGAAAATAATATAAATAAATTTAAAAGCTAAGTAGATAATTGTAATGTATGGAAACAATAAATGACCAAACGTTTTTCAAAATTTTCTCATAAAAACTTATGGCTTCTATCTGTGTACCTAACTCTAAGGTCAATGCTAAGGTCATTGTGTAACTCTAAGGTCAATGCTAAGATCATGACTGCAAAGTACGTTTCTCATTTTTACAAAGGCAGCTCGGGCTTGTTCTATTCGGCTTTTATTTTCGGCGGTTGGATCCCAGCTCTCATTGATATTACTGCCGAGATACATGAGTTTCTCTACTCTATCCAGTGTGGCATCTCCGACTTTTATACCGTCATCATGTACATAATTTTGTTTGCTAACTATCATATATTTAGTTTTCTTAACGTTGAGTTTTAATCCATACTGATCACAAGTCTGTTTTATTTTGGTTATTAGATTTTGAAGGTCTTCTCCGCAATTGGCAAGGATAAGGTATCGTCGGCATATCTAATATTGTTGACGGTTACTCCATTCACAATAATACCTTCGGTTGTCTCCATTAAGGCTTTCTTAAATATTTCCTTCGAATATAAGTTAAAAAGTAAAGGCGACAATATACAGCCTTGTCTCACTCCTCTTTTTATATTTATTTCATCCGACAGTTCTTGTTCAACCTTTACTCTTGCCACTTGATGCCAGTATAGATTTGTAATTATTCGTAGATCTTTATCGTCCAATCCAGCTGTTTCCAATATTTCTAGCATTTTGTTATGTCGGACTTTGTCAAAAGCTTTTTCAAAATCGATTGCACAAATATACACATTTTGATTTATATCTCTGCATCTCTGTACTAGCATCTGTATACTAAACAAGGCTTCTCTTGTACCCAAGCCACTCCTAAACCCAAATTGAGTATTGCTAATTCTGTCCTCTAACAGCGTATAAATTCTGCTGTGTATTACTCGCAGAAAGATTTTCAAAACGTGACTCATCAGACTTATTGTCCGATAATCACCGCATGTCTTTAGACGATGTTTCTTATGTATTGTGACAAATGTCGACTTTAACCAATCAGTTGGTAATATCCCAGTGTCATAAATTCTGTTAAAGAGATTACACAGAGCTTTAATTCCATTTTCTCCCAAAAACTTTAGTATTTCAGCACTTACTTCATCGGGGCCAAGTGCTTTTCCATTTTTTGCCGTTTGTATTGAACGTCTTACCTCACTTTTTGTTATAGACGGACCTGATATAGCAATCGGTGTATAGTGTTCTACTCTTTCATCTTCAAATAATTCAGAAATGTAGTTTTCCCATTCTTTTAACGTTTCATTGATGTCTAATATTCTGTGTCCGTTTCTGTCTTCTAAACTTTGGGATACTTGTTTCCGTTTGTTTCCAGCGACCTATTTCAATTTCTTGTGCAGATCAAATGTATCGTGTTTCTTTTCATATTGTTCAATTTCATTACATTCTTTACTATGAAATTGTGTTTTCGCGTGTCTTAACTTCTGCCTGATTATTGCGTGGATCCTCTTGTATTCGTTTTTATCTTTATTTCTGACTTCTCTTCTTTGATCCATAAGTCTCAGTATTTCTTCTGTCATCCACCCTTGTTTTTTTCTTGCTTTTAGCGCACTCAATTTTGTTTCTTGAACAGTCTTTAAGATGTCTTTAATTCTCGTCCAGTTTTCCTCAGTACTTTCTTCTTTGCTTGATGTTAACTTCATCTTTTGTTCTAATATACTAGTTATTTCTTGTTTTACAGTATCATTTAGCATCGTTTCTCTATCAATAGTAACTGTTTGCTTATTCTTCCTTGCAACTCTTTTTAATCTCAGTCTTATTTTTCCTACTAAAATATTGTGATCTGTTGGTACATCTTCCACTCTCACTTTTAACATTTTGACAATTTTAACATTGACAGAGACATGCTTAGGTTAACGAACTCCATACCTGTAGTTAGTTTGTCTTAATAGCCCTGTTCTATGTGTTCAGTGAGATGTAGGATTTGGCTAGTATAGTTGTTCGCTGGTCTAAACCAAGCTTGTTCAAGAATCAGACGAGGCACGATAATTGACTTCACTCTCTCTAATAGAATGATTTCGTCAAGTTTTACATGTGGCGTAATAATCAGATTGACATGTAACTACTGGCAACACTGGCAGGTTCGTCTAGTTTTAGCAAGGCAATAATTTGTGATTGCCTTCAAATATTGGGTATTTTTAGTGAAGAGACACATCGGTTGAACAGTTGGCATCCACTTTTTCGTGCCTTTACCAAACTTCTTGACCTGCCTCGTACATAGGCCTTCCTCGCTCGCTGCCTTACCATTCTTCCTGTATCCATAAACTACGTTTAGTTCATTCAATCTGAAAGGGCAAGCAAGTACCCTTTGGAGGTTAACTGTCAGCACGGCAGTATTTTTGGTCTCTGCGGACTTGATCTCGGCTGGATTTTTCATTGAGTAGTACTATCCGTAATGTTAACCATGACAAGGAGAACAGTGGAACAGATCCGTGAGTTCCAAACACTCTAAAATGCGGATTTAAAGTTAAAAGTTAAAAGAGTTAAAATTTCATTTTTCAAAATGTGAGTCCACGTTGGAGTTTTGCGACCACCAGCAAGATTTTTGTCATAAAATGCCAATGAGAGTCCAATGTGGAATCACGCCTTGACTTGTCTATTCCCATTGATAACGTGGCGGCAAATTTAACAAACGAAGGCGCCGTCGCTGTGGCTTTCGTTTTTCTTGTCAGTACTTAGATTAGAGCGGTACAAGGCAGTCGTGCGAAAAAGAACAATAAAAAATATTGACAAGAAATTCTGTCAGATAAAGAATCGGATGAGTTTGGCGACACGTATCTTTCAGACGAGTAAAAATATTTCCCTTGGTTATTAGACTGAAGGATAAATTCAAGGCTGCCATCGTTCCAAAGGAAAACGTGTGCGTTGACGAAACTTTAGTGCCTTTTCAAGGCACTTGGTCATTATTTCAGTCAACCATAGTTTACGAAAATTTACAAAATAATAAACAAATAAGTCTGTGGATTGACAAGACAGCGAGCAGCATGCAAACATACACTGTCACTCGCCACTCGCACTGCAAGTCCTTTGATTTTCGTTTGAGAAACCGCCTATGAAGGAAGCGTACGACAGCGGTAGTTGCGTGAATAATGACAGCAAGACCAACGTATTTACATACTCAAGCTGTTAACTTCTCTGCTCAATTCCCTGCTCACTGCAATGGAAGTGAGCTGTATCTAAAGGGAGTATTAAATGAGTCCGTCTTTGCCTTTCATGGCACTTAACCTGTTAAGATTACTTAGGGCAGTGTATATTCAATAATCGTAATAAGTATTTCTAAAACAGTTTATGGCTTAAGAGAGTAATAAATTTAACGACTTTTACACGTTTCTTTTGTGCTCTTACAGCAATTCATTATGTTTTTCTTATTGCACCTTACTATTTGCGTTTAACGACCGTGCATCGAAAACATCAAAAATTAGCACCATTAAAACTACAAACACAGACAGAGACGTTATGGTTATGGTAGGTCATGAAAATACGGTTGTTTCAACGAAAATACATCGAAGGACAATGCACGAGTTATATTTGAGAGGAGAGAGTTTCCTTTATCCAGGTCAACAGCTGTTAAGAAAAACAGACGTGTTTCAATATTGGAAATACGGAGGTGTTATTTTTGACGCTTATGCACAAAATATTTACTCCAGAAATCGTTAACATTCTTTTGCAATTTGCACAGTTATAAAAATAAAGAGCAGACGTGCAAAAGGGCGCTGTATTATACACTATATTCAGTATTATATATACTATCTATTTGGGATTTATGTAAACGTTCTAAACATATTTGTATAAGAGTTAAATTGATGGGTAATTAAGTATAAGAATAGATGCTTGTAGGTGTGTCAATAATAAGTAATGTTAATATTATTAAAATTTGTATTTGCCAATACAAAGTATTTGCTGTATTCTGCTATCAAATATGGTAGGATATTCAAGTAGCTAGACCTACAGAAATATATCGACTAGACCAACAAAGAGTGTAATAACTCAAATTTTCCACTTTTTGAGTTACGAGCGCAAAACAATAAGACATAGTGATCTCTTCCTCAGGAAAGAATCGTATCTCAGTAAAAAAAGTTACGCAACCAATATCATATGCACGCGTTTTATAGTATCTCAGATTTATGAAAAACAATTGTAGAAAATCATCGTATCTCAAGTTACAATTTACAATAGTCTTCGTTGTTATTCGAGGCGATAGCATTAGGTATCGTAACATGAGTTACTATGGTACTTGGCGCTAGTTTAAGATTATGTTCAAAAGTTTTCTTTTGTTAGAATTGCCGTAATGTGTTCCAGGAGTAAGTTAATATTGGAATTAGTTGAGAAAGCGAATGAAACCACTAAAAAAACAGATATTTGTTATAGCTCTTTTAAAGGTTAATTCATAATCGACTTTATTTAAAATAATAATAACAAAGAAAAAACCTACTTAGTTTTTAAGGTAAAATACTCAGTAAACTTAAAAGAGAGTGAAGCTAATGGGAATGAAAATGAAATAATAAATAAAGAAGGAAATCGATGAGGAACTATTTCATGCAGACTCTGATACTCATCCAGATTACATCCCGACAGAAGAGGAAAACATCCTGGAGGAATAATTAAACCTATTAAGAATATAACTGAAGCAACCACAAATAGAAAGACAAAAAACTGGGGCAATATAGAGAGAGTAAGTAGAAAAATAATTAGAAACGTTAGTGAGTGGGTGCATGAAAAATCTTAAACTAGTCTAAATCTGGGACTTAAACATGAGAATGGAAAAGGTATTAAAATTAAAGGAAGACAGATAGATGCACCATACGCAAATACAAAAATATATAGAAAAGATAAAGACAATTTTTTCAATGACTTTTGGAAGTTAAAAGATTATACGAGAAAGTGGGATTTGATTGTTCGTCATGTGGGACAGGTTGACAAAAAAGAAGTTTCTATTAGTGCAGAATAACGGTCCCGAAGAAAATATTCTCAAGAATATTACTTTTACATTCGCAATGAAGAACAACGTGTTTGCAAAACTATGTTTTTGAAAACCCTTAACATTTCAGAAACTTAAATCACTACAGCATTAAGACAACCTAGAATCTACTAGAAATAAGATAACGAGGTGGTTTTCTCTTGCTATCCTCAACACTGTGACAACTTGTGTTCTGTTGTGCTACTGCACCGTTTACTATTTCATCTTTAGTCTTTCCACTTTCTGAACTATTACTTGTAGTCAGTTCAAAGACAGCCATCTTCCTTTGCCGATTTTCACATCTGATACCTTTAAGAACTTCGTTACAAATGATGTTGTTTCTATGATAAACATAAAATCCCAAAATAAGATGTCTACTATGATAAGCGAAATTCCTAAATAAAGCTATAAGTACGTAACACCTAACTCGTAATTGTTTCAATTTGCAATTATTTATTTTGATTTAGATACACGTGTATCTTATTTAACCATACACATTTATCTATTTACTTCTAGAAACTCATTATTATAAATAATATAAAATCACCTCATTGCCTAAAAAGATAAAAATATTTTGAACAATAGTGCATCAGAGTACAAATATAATATATTAGAAAATGAATACACAAGTTGTTTTACCATTGAGTGATGCCGTATACCATGGGGTCCATATGTATGGAATAAATTTATTTTTAGCGTTATTAGGTACTATGTGAAAAAAAACCTGAAACAGGTCGATTTTTATTCTTAAAGTGTCAATTTACAGTATAAAAATATTATCCCCCTACAGCACCCCCTTTGAATTATAAGCACACCCTCGAAAATTTTAAATAACAAAGGGGGTCGTGTGACACCTTGTTAAAAAGGGATTTTAGTCTTCTATTCAGCAATGTAAAGTTTTTTAAGTTTGGTGCAATCATAACTGAGAAAAGTGATTTTTAAGATGTAAAATTTTGATAATGTTACTATCACAAAACTTTAGGTTGAATGACGATAATAATGTCATATAATATTTAGAATGTATTTTTCAATGTACTTTACAATTAAATTAAATGTTCAAAATGACCACCATTCACTTCTTGACAATAAACGAGGCGATTTTGGAAATCTCGTACAATATTTTTATGACCTCGGGAGTTATTTTGTTAATTTTTTCAGTTATTCCAACTTTTAAATCAGCAATTTTAGCCAAATAAACAATTGATATGAATCTAGTAGGCTCCTTTCATTTAGGTATTTAAAGGTATAATACTAAAAGACTCAAGGAACAGACATTTTAATTATGATTGGTTGTGGTAATAAAACAAGAACTCAAAAGGAGGTTTGTGAAATGTTTAATAATAAATACCCTGGTCAACAAGTGTCGCAGTCTACAGTTAGCAAAAATAAAAAGAAGTTTCGTTATACTGTACATGTAAAAAATATTGAAAAACCAGGTCGAAATGTTAAATTTACTGATCAAAAAAAGTTAGATGTACTTCTAGAGATTGAGGAAAATCCGCCATAAGGCAGCTCGACCGTCGTCAATGATGTAAGTAAAAAATTTATTGTGGGAGTTTTGCATAAAGAAAAATACCACCTTTACAGAGTTCAGTTGGTTCAGAAGTTAAATGAAGATGAAATCATTTTAGCATTTTTTTTGAAACTTTATTTGGTTAATTAGATCTATGAATTATAATACAATCATCACATAATTTAAATAAAGTATATATAAATAATTACTGAGCACAATTTTTTGCTCTTCAGAGATATCATTCGTGTTTGTTTAGTTAACTTAAACTTTTAGAGTAAACTAATAATTTTATATGTACATACACGTACAGTCTGCATTTTATCTTATTTTTAGTAAATTTTAATAATTCTCGTTTGGCTTGCCGAAGGCTCTATTAGATCGTTCAAACAAATACGTTCGGACAATTTCCATATTGATCACTGCAGTTTGTGATCCCGGATGCTATTACCAAACGCCGTGCATTAGAAATTATCTATCCATTATTATGCATAACGGTTATTTTAAAGTAAAAAAACAACGGCCTAACAATAATTGTTCCAGCTCTGGAAGCTTTTATGCACTGTTGAGTTTTAAGATAAGTAGAAACACTTATATTGCAACATAAACGATGAATCATTAGTCATTTTTAAGATTTTTTAAGAAGGTATTATGAAAAACGAGGAAAGTAATAAATGTAGTTATAAAATAGGACTTATCAAGCTGAGTGACGGCTTCTAGATATGATATAAATTTGTAAATGAAGGTGCAAATCAAAATAAATATTTAAACTGATAACAAAGTGAAAGTATCGATTTAGAATTTTTATATTATTATTAATTAGCCAATGTATATGTCGTCTAAATACATTCAGAGATCAAAATTCAGAATTTAACTTAAAATTAAAAAATGTTAATGTCCACAGACTTATTTTAATTAAAATTGCTAGCGCAAGATGGAAGATAACGCCAATAATTTATAGACTTAGAAATATCGGGATGGAGTCAGGCCATGGAGTTGGGGTATCTCCATTGTAGAAATGACGCGCACCTTATCCTCCATGCTATGGCATGCTGGACGAGCCATACAGTCAACACCCCACGGTATGAAGGGAACACAAGGTGCATCAATACTCATACGCTTATGAAACGCACCTGGCGCATCATAAGGGCCTTCACATATTACTCTTTTTCAACTTGTCTTAAGTGATATGTCTTTGATCTTTCCTACCAGCCTCTCTTGGTTAACTCTTGTTTCTCCCGACCTCGATAGATTTCCGAGGGCATACGGGTCATTATATTTCCTTCTACCTCATACTGTTCAGTGTAGCGAGTCATTCAGTGTGAAAAGATAATAAATTAAAGTGTAGAAAGAATATTAAGATCTGCGCATGGCATGACAAAACTTTATACAAAACAGGAAAAATCCACAATGCAATACAGGAGATGAAGAGAATGCATATTGAAATCATGGGAATAGCAGAAATGGCATGGTCAGATTCTGGAGAAATACAAATAGAAGATCACAATGTATATTAATGGGATATATACATGTAGTAATACACTCGGAAAAAAGTGATGGATCACATGTATATCGAGTCGGAATAATCGTATCACCCAAGGTTGTCAAATACGTTACCAACTTTACACTAATATCAGAGAGAGCGATGTACAAGTGAAAGCTAACATCTAAGCTATCATCCAAGTCTATGCTCCCACTGCAGACAAAGAGCTGGAAGAAGCAATTGAGTTCTATCAGAACATCAATAGTATTATACAGAAAATTCTTTGACAGGAAGTTCTCATTATTATGGGCGATTTTAATGCCAAGATTGGAGCTGAAGATAAGACACAGTACATTGGAGCACATTGACTTGGAGTCAGAAACGAGAGAGGAGACCTTTTAGAAAAATTCGCAGAAGACTTAGAACTAGTTGTCACCAACACATTCTTCCAATTACCACCTTGCAAGCTGTACACGTGGAAATCCCCTCAAGACAGACACGGGAGAATTCTTAGGAATCAAATAGACTACATCTAAGTGAATAAAAGGTTCCGAAACAGCTTTACATCGGTCAAGACATCCTGGAGCAGACTTGGAAACAGACTACGTTCCCCTGGTGGGAGTACTTCAAGTCAAACTCCAAACAGTGCAGAAACGATAGCACAATCATACGACCTACGTATGCTAAAGATCTTGATAAGAGGATGAGAGTTCAAACCAAGTTTGGACTGCACTAGACTGACTTTGAACACTTAAAGACAGATAGATTATTGAAGAAAAAATCATGGATGACAGATAAGATCCTGAAACTAATGGACGAGATAAGAGAAGCCAAAAATGACCCAGACAAATATAGAACCATAAATATATAATTAAGAACGAAAATCAGAAAAGCGAAAGAAGAAGAAGAAGCAAGGGAAAGATGCGAAGAAATTGAGACTCTGCAGTCAAAGTACGATAGTCACAATGTACACAGGAAAGTTAAAGAACTCACAGGGGGACTAAGACAGAAAAGGCAGAAAAGAAATATAACTGATTCTGACGGAAACATCATCTTGGAAAACCAAAGTAAAATAAGAACGTGGAATGAATATCTAGAGAAACTATTTGTGGACCAAAGAGATAACACCTTTGAGCTAGAAGACGAGGTAAATAATGGCCAAGAATATTACAGCAGGAAGTTTATTCCGCAATAACATAGTTAAAGGATGGCAAAGCGGTAGGCCCTGATAATATACAAGCAGAACTACTCAAACTTATGAAAAACGAATCAATAACAATAATCGCAAAGATACCAACAGAATGGCTGAAATCTGAGTTTATTGTACTTCCACAAAACCAGGAGCCAAAAAATGCGAAGATTACCGTACTATAAGCCTCATGAGTGAACGAAAA
This sequence comes from Diabrotica balteata, assembly GCA_918026665.1. Lineage (NCBI taxonomy): Eukaryota > Metazoa > Arthropoda > Insecta > Coleoptera > Chrysomelidae > Diabrotica > Diabrotica balteata. The sequence goes on along the minus strand of OU898279.1, from coordinate 161,903,415 downwards.
AGTACGAACTTTTAAGAAACATCATGCAGGGCAAAATTAAGGGCAAAAGAAGTGTGGGAAGAAGAAAAATATCGTGATCGGTTTCGTAATCTACGTGAATGGTTCGGGTGTAGTTCGATTGAACTTTTTAGGCGCGCTGCTAACAAAGTCGCAGTGGCCATGATGATTTCCAATCTCCGCTAGGAGTGGCACGTGAAGAAGAAGAAGCCTCATGAGTCATCTTCTAAAATTGTTCCTAGAGATAATTCATAATAGAATTTCCACGCATCGGAAAAGCTAGATCCACCTTCAATCGGATGGGGGCCTTATTCAAGAGTCACAACCTCTCTCTTGATACAAAAGTAAGAATGCTGCGATGCTACGTCTTCTCTGTTCTTTTATATTGAGTTGAATCGTGGACCTTAAAAAAAGATATGTGCAGAAAACTGGAATCATTTTGGATGTGGCTATATCGGAGAATACTTAAGATTCCGTGGACTGAGCGAGTCACAAATGAGGAGGTCCTCAGAAGAATGAATAAGAACCGAGAGGTACTGACCACCATTAAATCTCGAAAGTTACAATTTTTCGGACATATTATGCAAAATGAATTCCGATATGCTCTCGTTCAAGCCATCCTGAAAGGAAAAATATTTGGAAAGCGAGGTCCAGGAAGGAGAAGAACATCTTGGTTAAAAAACTTCAGAATCTAGTGCAATACAATATTTGTGCAATTGCAGGAATTGCAATTTTTCGATATATAGTTTTAGAGCGTTTCAGGTCTGAAAAATACTGATAAAAAATTGTATACAAATACATAGAATTTTTTACATGATATTGTTTGGTTATGATCCCAAAATACTAAAATACTCTTTGATTAAAATAGGAAAAACTAAACAAACCTGAATTAAGGAATTTTTTTTTTAATCTTATGACAGAAATATATTATCCTAAATATTTATGTCTTAATCTTAAAGAGAATTATTAAACATTAGACATTCTTATATAATACTAATGTTTGAATAAGAAAAAACACATTAGTATCAACACACACCCTTTATATATCTTACTTAAGTACTTATCAACATATCAATGTCCATCTCTTATAACCACATCGTCTAATCTCGTAAATTTTTCTCCACATTCGCCAATAAATCTACTTAGCTAGACAAGCCCGTTTTGTTGTTAACAATATTTTATACAATGTGTTATTAAGCACCTGAATTAATACTGCTGAGTCACAACCAACACGAATCAGGTCCGGATTTGAACATCGACGATGTAAGCAAAAAAGAACTAATTTGTCCACTTACTGTAGACAACTTAAATGCACCGTTGATAACAAAATAAATCGAAGAGATTTTTTAACAAAAAGACAGACATAATTTGGAATCAGAAGCTAGAGATAATGTGTCAATAGTCAATATTCCGATCTTGTCAAAATTTTCAATATTTTATTAAATTTTATGAAATGACTCTATACATACATTTTAATTCCTGTAAACATTTTCCTACAAGATCATTATAATTAATATAGTTAGTTAGTTTTTTGTTTACAAATATAGTACCTAATCTATTTATTTATTTACGGATATACCATTTTACAAAAATATAACGCTAACCTGTACAAAACTTAAGTTAGATTAAAAAGAAAAGAAACCAAAATTAGAATAAAACTAAATAAATTTAATTAGAAACTTAACCTATTAAGTAATAACACTCAAAATTTTAACTGATTTCTATGATTTAAATGTTGTAGGTATTCCAAATTAGGCAGGATATTCGGCGGCGTCCTGATCCTCTATTTCCTTCTATTTTCCCTTCTAATATCAATAGTAGAATTCTTTATTTATTTTCATTTCTCACTATATGTCCGAAGTAAGTCCCATTCCTGTAATGGGTTAATTTTAACCATAGTTTATAGTAGGAAACCGAATGTTGAAATACGAGTACTTCCAGTATTAACATTACTACAATAAATGCCACGCTGTAATTGGTTATTCATTGACTATGATCAAATATTTAAAATGTTTTTTTCTTCTCGAAACCTGCTTTTTACATGTTTATTAATATATTTTAGATCACACTTCTTGTTCAGCTTTGTTTTTTGTGATTTTTTTAGTGTTCACTAGTGGTCACGCGGTGCCAGGTTGTAATTTTACATTGAGGGACCAAATGCCCACCAATTGTTTATAAGAAGAGGTCTTACAGAAGAAGAATTGATTTGGGAGTTGGAAAATTTGTCTGATGTTGAAGCAGTAGACTATTCCGAGTATTCCGAGAACGACTCCATTGCAGATCGAGATTACTCATATGATGAAGAAAGCTCCGTTTCAAATGAGGAAGAATTAGTTATATCGGATGTCCAGAACGATATAATATCCTTTCACCAATAATATGCCCCAGACCGAGTGGGAGCTTGTGGCTGGGGACAGATTGAAAATTAATTTTCTTTATACCTACGCCGGTTTACCTGAACATATAATCCAGAAACTTCATGGAGCCTCTCCTATAAGTTACTTTGAACACTTTATAGACGATGAGATTATCTCATTGTTTGTGGAAGAAACCAACAGATTTACTGCACAAAGAAATACTGCAACTGAAGCTGCCCCAATAGGAAACGGAACTACAAGACTTAATAAATGGGTTGACACCGATCGTACAGAGATCCGCAATTTTTGGGCATTGTCTTGGCATGATACTTGGAAATATATTTGCCATTTGCCAAAATTCAGGGATTACTGGAACAAAAAAAGAAATTGTGAAAATGAAATTTCAAAAATAATGAGCTACAATTTGAGATGTTACTTTTAATGTTTTATCTATCAAACAATGAACAACCAATCGATCCAGAAGAAATACTCCACAATCCCTAAATTTTTAAACGTACTAGAAACGAAATTCAAAGAATCTTATATTCCCAAAGAAGAAGTTTGTATTGACGAAAGCAATGTACCATTTCGAGGAGCAATCAACATCAAATGTCCAAGGGTGGGCACGATTATAATTTGTGCAAAATTTCAGGTATATCTTTAATATATCTTATAAAGACACTTTTCTTACCTTGTCCTTGACATTGTTCTGAAGCTATTTTCTTGTGGCATTGTAAATTAATTACTCCTTAACTGGGAATAAGCCACAATTAGAGATAAAAATACGTTTATTGACGTTTCAATTTCCACTTCGGAAATCGTTCTCAAAATACAAACAGTACCTAAATTAAACAAATTTTGTTTGTGTTACATAGTGAAAAATTCTTCTAATAATTTAATTTTATCTGACTCATTTATATTGACAATGCAGAATACATTATGCATTTTAAAGTAGACGACTTTAAAATGATACTGCCAATATTGTTGAGTTGCGCTCCTGGGACGACTTTACTTATAAGATAGTTCATTCGATTACATGAAATCAACTTTAACTTGAGAATATCCGTCAGAAAAAAAATCATAGCATGTAATTCGTCTTTAAAAAGACAAACACATCACATGATGACAGTAAAATTCTCCTGTTAGTGATTCCATAGTAAATTATGAGGGAAAAACCAGGAAAAAAACCTCATAATACTATCCCGACATTGTAAGTATTTGTTCGTGAATTTAGATTACCTTCAACAAACATCAAAATTCTGATTTTGTATGTTACGTTATTTAAAAAACATAAATGATGTATCCTCTATATATTACTGACTTACTAATACTGGTATTTTCTTATTAATAACTTCCTCTTTCAATATTGGTAACCAGATCCTACTACATTCTGCCGAGGAATTTGCGACACAATTGGCCCCATTTAGCATAATTAGAGCCGCTTCTTTGATTTTTCTTTTTTTACCATCCGTTTCTTTTAGGACTACATTTGAATTATTTCATTGAACCCTATATTCATTATCCCATGCGTGTTTACATATTTGAGATCTATCAAATTCTCTATTTTTAATATAAGATTCCTTGTGTATGCTGTAGGATCTCGTTCTAAGTTGTCCTTGACGTTTTTAAGATTCTCTTTAACTTTATTGGGTTTGTTGAGTTGCTGAAGAAAGGAATCAGAATTTACAAATATTTTTTTTCTTCAGCAATCTGAATCTTACTTTTTTTAACATTTTTTACATCAAAAGAATTTTTTAATATAGTTTTTAGGGAAAAAGCACCATTTTTGTTTTGCTTACCAAATCTAACAGCTTTGACAACTTTATTGTCCTGCTGAGCGATCTCCTTGATTGAGAGGAGATCACTCAACTTCAAGTTGAGAGAGGGTACCTCAAGGAATTGAGGTCACTCTAGCTAAATCATCTAAAGCCGCATTTCTTTTATTTACAGGTTCTGTTCTATTAGGAATAATTAAGTTGTCCATTCTTTTTTTTTTTCAAACACCTTATGTGCGATAATATCATAACTCTCACAATACACACCTCTTAAACCCTTAAAGAAGTACCGATAATATGCCGTCAGTTAGGTAAATGTGTGTACCGCCACGTTTTGTTTGAAAATATTCCCGTTGAGGATCACCCTAAAGGTCGATTCAGACACATCAGTCACGTCACAGTCACGGTACCGAACCGGTCCTGTTTGGTCACAGAACTATCAACTATCTGACAGCTGGCAAAACTGTTCGTCAACTGATGAGTGTGAATGCCGGGGCCATATTTGTATTAAAGAATATTTTGTATGACGGATTGTTCGATTCGGCGCAATCACTGTGACGAGATGGTGACGAGACGTGACTGATGTGTCTGAATCGACCTTAAGAATTCTAATAATTTTGACTACATGCAAAATAACGGTATCTCTTAATTCATTTTTCACTGAGAAATATGAAGTCCTACTTTTAGTGTGTTTTTTATGAGACCCCTGTTAAAGGGTAAGATGTTGTTGGTAGCTTCTGTAGTTATTTATATCATATCTTTTTTCTTAGCGTTTTTTTTACATTTTCACTACCTATTTAATTAGGATCAAATGTAAGTCCAAATATAATCGAAATGTAGCCCAAGTATATCCCAAGCATAATGTTGTAATGTCTGCCGTTTGTGGTCCATTTTTAGAAATTGTAGAGCACCCCCATATTCTCGAAATTTAGACCCAAATCACTACAGGCTGTTTCCACAACTCAAAGAAGACCTTAGGAGAAAAATTTGACCAATGATGAGGTAATGCATGCCGGAAATGTGTGGTCTGACATATTCGAACTGTAGGAGCGTCGATGGGAGGAATGTGTTGAACTGAGGAGGGGCTATGTTAAAAAATAAAGGTATCAAAATTTTATTGTACTTATTATTTCTAGGTAAGGGGTGAACTGACATCAGAAAACAAGGAGGTCCCACATGGCAGAGAACAGCTCAAGGTAGGGAAAGATGAAGAGAAGTGCGGGAGACCTATATTCAACAATGGAAGGACAGAGAATAGGTTCAAAAAAAAGGGGTGAACAATAAAGATGTCAGCCTGATTTTTGAGTTTCGCTTATATTAGTCTCTAGTTTATTCTGTATACTCAATATGGAGCTGACACTCAACTGTACATGTAACAAGGATGTTTTTATTATATTTAAAGAATAAACCTTCTACCAAACAACAATGTTTTATTATTAGCAAAGTAATTAATATATTGTGAAATGTGTAACACCATATATTATTTTATATATTATCAAAAATTGAAAAAGTGTCACTTGGCAAACTAAAACTTTTAGAGAGCATATTTCCTCTTCCATCAACACAAAATTGATTTCTAGGCTTATCAGTCCCCGAGCTACTACGTCCCTGCGGATCTTTTTACTCGCTTGTGGGTGCAGCTCATGTGAAATTTATCAGACCGTGACCTTGCGTAACATTTTCTCTCTGATCTTGCCCCGTAAATCTTAATAATAATAATTTTCTCAACTGCCTATTCTGTTTTCTGTGCCTTTCTGAGGGTACTAGATTGAACTCACTGCGTTTCAAAAGGCATAACTAAACGTTCTTCTTCTCTATATGGTTCTACATAGTATGTACTTAAACGTTGCATTTCTCGAATATGTATCATTAGCACTGATTATTATAGTTATTAGTGTGAATAGTTTTTTAAAAGTTTATATATATTTTATTGTATATCAATTAAAAAAAAAGAGGTTAAATCTTTGTAAATGGGTATATTTAAAAAACCATTAAAAGGGCTACATCAAATAACACGAAAGTTTTCGGAATAATAATTCCATCATCAGGTTAAAAATGCAGGTTAACATGCCTGAGACACCAAAATATTAGGGTAAAAACCCTTCAAAATACATAAGGTTAACAAAGATTGTACATCATGTTGTTATTAATATTTGATGTTTAATATTTAATTAAATTTTACCTAAGGTAACATACACAGTGAGTTCCAGCGTCGGGAGAGTAAACCTCTTCAAACGAACTTAGCTGGTGTCCGGATGGAAGTTTTCACCTCTCATGATGTGCCCCAAGTATTCCAATCTCCTGATTTTTATGGAATTTAAAACTTCGCATTGTTTTCCTAGTTGTTCGAGAACTTGTTCGTTTGTTTTGCGATCTATCCATGATATTTTCAAAATACGTCGGTAACACCACACTTCGAATGCTTCTAGGTTTTTAATGTTGGATTTTTTAAGTGTCCAAGCTTCAACTCCATACAAAAGGGTAGAGAAAATATAACATCGAAGCATTCTTATCCGGAGCGATATATTGATATCGCGATTACAAAAAAGTTTTCTCATTCTATTAAAAGTTGACCATGCAATTTCAATTCGGCATCTTATTTCTTTTGTCTATACATGTCTTATTATGGTATACAGCCAGCTGCAGGAATTATTTTCCTTGTGGATTTTTTTAATTTTTTTTATTTTTAAAGTATTTTGAGAATTCTTTCCATCAATTTTATAAACTAATTGCCTTTCATATCTTCGTATAATACTGTTCTTACATGTTACATATCTCGAAAAGTATTTTGTTTAGAATTATATACACTTTAGAAACTGTTTTGGCTGCCTTAAAATCCCTAAGTTTTTTTCTGCTGGAGCTAAGCGCATAATAAAGGATTATGCAACAAACTAACTGACTGAGAAACTTGATTTTAAAATCAATGTTAGTTTGTACGGTTTCGTTGACTGACAAGCTTTCTTTAGCTCATATAATATTACCTAACGATTACCTACTTTTAAAGTTCTTTATGCCCGATTGAATAATCCCGAAAATATAAAGGGTATTAAAATCACGGTAAAATAAAAAATTAATCCTAAAAAATTAATATAGTTTGATCTTTCATCATATTTTCAGCAGATTTTATAAGAAACTGATACTACGGAATAACCAGACTTTGAATAGAATTCTTGTTGGGAATAAGAAATAATTTTACTTTAATATTAAGTTTATGTGACGTTTCGATTTCTCCTTCGAAACAAGCCACAATAGAAAGGACAAAGAAAACAAAACTTTAAGCTTAAGAAAGAAAGCGCAGAGAAAACAAAGTTGGAGTACCACTCTCACGAGTATAATATACTACCGATTACAATGCAGAAACTCAAGGATGCCCTAATGTCAAGTAAAAATTCCGCTCCAGGTCCAGACGGTATACCATTAATTTTTTTGTTAAACCTACCAGGAAATGGAAGGTCTTGGCTATTAAAATTGTACAATTTTATTTGGACAAATCAGGTTTTTCCATCTGTATGGTCAGACAGCAGTATAATTCCTCTGATCAAACCCAACAAAGACAGAACAAATATAGACTCGTACCGTCCTATATCACTCACTAATGTAGCATGCAAAGTTCTAGAAAAAATTATAACCAAAAGGCTGTTGTGGTACTTAGAACAAGAAAAACTTTTAATTCCTCAGCAAAGTGGCTTCCGTCAAAATAGATCATGCGTAGACAACTTAGTAGATTTAGAGTCAGAGATACACGAAGGTTTTGCAAATAATCAAGAGACCATCGCAGTATTCTTTGATATCACCAAGGCATACGACACGGTTTGGAGATTTAATATTATATCAAAATTACACAAATGGGGAATCAAGGGTAATATGCTAAGATTCATAGGAAACTTTCTTCAGTCAAGAGCTTTCTCTGTTCGCGCCGATAATTCCACTTCATCAAAAAAAATTCAGAAAAACGGAACACCTCAGGGGTCAGTTATGAGCCCAACTCTTTTTCTCGTGGCTATCAACGATATACTGGATCACTGCTCACCGCTAGTTAAGAGAAGACTATATGCCGACGATCTGGTTCAATTTGCAAAGGGCAAGAATATGAGAATGATTCAAAAACACTTACAAGAATCTATTTATAAATTAGAGATATGGTCAATGTCAGTAGGCGTGCAATTCTCCTCACTAAAAACAAAATGCATGCTTTTCTCAAGAAGGCACCGGCCACAGAGAACATCTTTAAAAACTGTATGGCGAGCCGCTTAAATTCTCAGAAAAATTTAATTTTCTCGGAATGGTATTTGACCAAAAACTAACATGGAAACAACATATTTTAGAAATACAAAAATCTTGCCAAAGTGGATTAAATGTAAATGAAAACATTATCAAATAAAAAATGGGGAACCGACGAAACCACGTTATTAAATATTTATGTCACTCGTTAGATCAAAAATAGATTATGGGGCTATTGTGTATGCCTCCGCTAAAAAACATGTTACCAAGCAACTTGAAGTCATTCAGAACACAGCACTTCGCATTGCCATAGGTGCATTTAGAACCACACCAGTTAAGAATATCCAATGCCTCACAAGAGAGCCACCTCTTAATCTACGAAGAAATTATTTATGCCTTTCGTGTGCAGCATTAATCGTCAGCAAAAAATTCCACCCAGTATTTCAAAACGCATTTACGGACCGTTACCTAGAAGCTTATAACAAAAGTAGGTTCGATCCACCATTCTACGAAAGAGTTCGAAGAAATTTAAAAGATCTACAACTCCAAATTTCTGACCTCTTTCCTTCAAATGTAAAAACTCCACCTCCCTGGTTAATCATGATTCCCGAAATCAATACGACGCTACTCCAATAGAACAAATCAGATACATCACCCACTGTAATCCGACATGTTTAATGTTTAAAGGAACTCGAGACTTACGGGAAAAGCTTTTGCATTTATACAGATGCCTCCAAATCTGCAAATGACGTAGGAGCAGCATTTGTCACTCCATATTTCTTTTCCCAATTTAAATTAATGCCAGCCACTTCTATATACACAGCAGAATTATATGCAATATTACAAGCCCTCATTCATATCAAAAGTACAAACCATTCTTCTTCCGTCATTATCACAGATTCTCTAAACTCCTTAACAACAATCGGTCAACTATATACTAAGATGAACCCTAGAGCCTTACTTGTCAAGAAAGAACTTGCTGCCTTACAAGAATCTGGTTCAGAGGTCAAGTTTATGTGGGTTCCATCTCAGACGAGAATACAAGGTAATGAAAACGCAGACCTCCAAGCAAGAGAAGCTACCAAAATTGATCAAGCTATAATAGTGTCAAAGACTATCTGCAGTGATATAAAACAGTTCGTTAAAGAAATAGTGATTAGTGCGTGGCAAAATAAGTGGAACTTATCGGAATCTAAATTAAAAGAAATTAAATCGACGGTGAAACCGTGGCGCCTAGTAAACTTAAAAAGAGCTGACCGTCAAAATTTCTCGACTTCGATTAGGTCATACCAATATTACTCATAAGCACCTAATAAGTAAAGAAGACATGTCCAGTGTGTGATTACTGTCAAGTCAATATTACTGTTAAACATCTCTTAACAGAATGTGGAAAATATATAGTTAACAGACAAAATAACAATATTTCCAGTGACTTAAAAACAGTATTAGGTGAACATTTAAATACTAAAAACTTAATTAGATTTCTAAAAGAAACATCTTTATATAATTTAATATAATGTAGTAACTAATGTAAACTAATGTCGCTAATGACCCAGGTGGTTGAAGCGACTATTATTATTAAATAAAAAAAAGAGAAAACAGAAATGTTAGGTATACGAACAACTGTGAGATAAAAAGAGAACTGACTGGCTAAGATCGAAAACAAAGTAAATCTAACTTCTAAATTAAGAGGCCTATAATATAGGAATTGGAAGGCCTGTTCCCTATAATTTGCAATTATAGGGAACAGGCCTTCTTCTTATATTATAAGAAGAAGGCCTGTTCCCTATATTACTCTATTCACATTTATCATTATAGATAAAGGGACATTTTGCCTCTTTTAGATTACCATTATCTTTATTTTTGCGGACAAGCTTCATTCTAAACTCTCGTCTCGTTGAGTTGGCCATAAAACTTTTACTAAGTTTACTATATCAGGACTCTCGTCTTAGGACTCAGTCTAACTTTTGATAGATTAACAGTTTTAACAGTTCTGTAGGAATTTCATCAGGTTCATTTGCTTTTCCATTTTTAGCGTTTCTTATTGCATATTCTACTTCTTCTTTCAATATGTCTGATCCTGTTGCATTGATTATCTGAATTAAGTTGTTTCTGTCATCTTCAAATATTTCATTCAGGTATTCTGTCCATCTACAATAAGATTTCCATCTTTGTCTTTAAGTTTATCTGTTTGGTATTTCTTTATGCTTCCTGTTATCTCTTTTACTTTTTGTACATATTGAACGCATCGTAGTTTTTCTCATAGGTTTCCATTTCGTCACATTGTTCTTTAATCCACGCCTCTTTGGCTTCTTTTATTTTCTTTTTTATGTGCTTGTTTATTTCTTTGTATTTGTCTAGGAAATTCTTCATCGTTATTCTTTGTTCCATCAAGTCTAGTATATCTTGTGTCCTCCACCCCTTTTTCTTTGTTGTTAATTTTAAGATGTTTCTTTCCTGCTGTTTATATAGTTTTATTTATGTACTTTAGTTTTTGGTTAACGTTATTTTGTATCGTTAATTTGTTGCTGCATTGAACAGCGGTTTTCATTTATTTCTTCTGCTGTTTCTTGTCGTATATTTTTGTTTCTAAGTTTATTTAAATCTAGTGCTTTTCTGTATGGTCTTCTAATCTTTTTTGGTCTTGCCTCTATCACAGTAACTACCAGGTTATGATCTGAGCCTATATCAGCTCCAGGGTACGTCTTAGTAAATTTTACAGCGTTACGATACCTCCTTGCTATCATAATGTAGTCTATTTGATTTCTCACTTTTTTTTCTTTGGTATGTTGTGGAGATGTCCATGTATATAACCGTCGAGGAGGTAATTTGAAAACAGTGTTTGTTATTACGAAGTCTTCGCTTTGGCAAAATTGAATCAGTCGATCTCCTCTGTCATTTCTGTGTTATTTGGCCTGTATATGTAATCGAGCAGAAGGTACTGGATTTTTTCTCTGGTGGTGGAAATACTAATTTCAGGGCTTTCTTGTGTAGCTTTTGATTTAACATTTTATTAATTGTTTGTTCGTTGTATCCGTTGTTTACTGCTATTTGCCTTATTATATTTAATTCTGTCTCAAAGTTGTATTTTGACATCGGAATTTCTGTTAATCTATGTAACATACTATAACAACAAAAATAATAATTACAAACTAATAACAAACTAATATAACAAATAAATAATAAAAATTATAATAACAAACTCATAACAACAAAAATTGCCAAACACATAAAAAGAAAGGAATAACACCAGCTTTCCGAACAAATAACAACCTAGGCAAATATATTAAAAATAACAAGAGCCAAAATAAAAAACACTTAAATAGTGGTGTGTACAAACTTCAATGTGGCGACTGCACAAAAACTTACATCGGTCAAACTGGTAGAAACTTTGATAAACGAATAGCAGAACATAAAAGGGCTTTCAAGAATAGAAAAACAGATTCGACATACGCACTTCACCTTCTAGATCATAATCATTCTTTTAATGACAAATTTAAAATTCTACACATTCAAAATAAAGGCCTTAAGCTATCTTTGTTAGAATCTATGGAAATCAACAAATTAAAAAACACAGATATAATTCTTAATGACCAACTTGAGACAAACAGTTCTCCCCTCCTCAACCTATTTCATTAGAGACTATAAATTTGTAAACCAAGCCAAAAATAGATCACTTGAGAAAGGCAATCAGCCGAAACAGCTGTAGTGATAAGATTTAAAATAAATTTTGTGGAAGTTTGAAAACAAAGTTTTCAGTGTTTTATTGTTACATAAAATGAATTTCCATCAAGTAACGGTCGAATCCATCAATTATGAAATAAAGTTAGTTAAACTACATTTCTGAATCCACTGAAAAACGTATCAATATATAACCGTTGGGGTAGCTAAATAGATCTCTAGGATATATAGCGATAAAATTTCCTATCGAAATCGCTTTGTCTACGGCAATAGTTAAGCAAAAATTAAATAAAAGAAATCGGATAAAAGCATGCACCTACCGCGAATAGCTTGTAAACATTTTGTTGTATAGCAATAAAGATACATTCCCGGGGGAATAGATACACGATGGAATTTCCTAGAAATAGGATACCTAATTCCACCGATGACATTTCCCCCATCTAGAGCAGAACGGCTTGTTTACTCCGAAAAACCATCCCTACTTTACGACATCCTCTGCATGGGCGTACCTCCAAATGTGATCGTTTTTGTAGTAATAAAATTGTGATTTATTATGAATACGTCGAGGCTAAAAAAATGGTAATAATAAGTAAATCTTTAATAAATAACATCAGAAGTAAAAAATGACAATATCAGGAGCACAAAAATTAATTCATGCCATCATATTGCTACGTCATTATAAAATTAATATCGAAGAGCAGTATACATACATATACATATCAAGCGTAGATTTTATATATATTATAGATAGATATATAGATTTAATGAGATGGCATCTGGCCTATTCCACTGCGACCTTTTCAGATTTATTCTCTTCCTCTAATCCTAGAACAGATTCTTTAGCCTAACTCTCTTTAAAAGGTCTAATAGCTTCAAAACTGAACGTTTCATGTAGCTCTTGCTGGTGGCTTTCCTTTGCCTAATGTCAAGAACCGCACATTTTCCAGATTATCGCACTGACACAAAATATGCTCTGCTGTTTCTTTCTCTAGGTGACAGAATCTGGCAGATTTCTTCCCATAACTTCTTTAAGCCGTTGTTTCGCCAGACTGTATTACTGCCCGTATTCTTTTTTTTATGCAGTTTTCATGGTAAGCCGCCATATTAGCTTTGCTTGCCGTTTCTGCTACCAAATTTATGGTCTTGTTTGCCAGCTTCCCAGTTTGTATCTCTAGGATTTCTGTATTTAATTTTCGATGGAAATAAACTGAGATCAAATCGTGTATATCTGTGATCTGAACATGAGGGTTCATCAGACACATACTAATTTGTTATAATATCACTTACTTTGCTTGTGCAGAGTGTTAGATCTACTTCTTTGTAAGCCCCAGTGACAAAAGTTGGTTTATTTCCTATACTGAATATAATTAAACCTTCAGATAGGATTAAATTCAAAATATACTCAACTTGGACCAAGTATGGACCACATTGGTCCATACAACTTTCTTGAGAGCTGCTCTAAATAGATGTATGGTAGTCATGTTCTTCAACCATGATGTCCTTCTGCGCCCTCTGTCCATCTTTTGCCTTCTATCTTGCCTTGTAAAATTAGTTGAATTGTTTGATACTTCTCATTGCGCATCACATGCCCTAAGTATGTCACCTTACTGATTTTCACGATACGCATAATTTTCAAATCTTTATTTTTACGTTAGATCACGGTATCGTTTGAAACATGATGGATGTAGGAAATTCTAAGCATGCGGCGGTATTACCACATTTCGAAAACTTCTAATCGTTGCCTTCATCAAGGTCCAGGCTCCGACTTTATATAAAAGGGTAGAAAATATATGACATCTCAAGACTCCTGTTCTCATATCAATGTTCAGGTGCATATTAGATCTCTTAAATCTTCCTAAGCCGATTGAAGACAGCTCTCGCCTTTTCTATACATTATTTCCTGTGAGTTGTCCCATTCCTTATTTAGGCTGTATCCAAGGTATGTAATTTTGTCGACTGTTTTCAAGGCTTTATTATTAGCTGTGAATTGGTGCTATATTAGGTCGTTTTTACTTACTACAAGAATGCGTTGGCGTCACATCTGATAATTAGCTGTAATTCTTTACCTAGACAAAATGCAACTATATCGCTTATAGTGCTTGGTGGACAGAGCCTCATTACCCGGAAATTAGGCTGAACACACCATCAGTTTCTTTTCTCTTACTTCCGTGGTGATAGTTAGAATACCTGTAATAATATCATAGGTGCAGAGCATCGTGATTAATGTACCATCTACCCCATTACTGTGAAATATGCACGACCTTGGTCTTATAACTTTAGGCGTGTATAAAATCTTATCTTGTTTGGATGATAAGACAGCAATCTTCTCCTGCAGGAGGGTAATATCACTGCCTTCTTGTTTCTCTCTTCTAACCAACGTTGCTGATCCAGCTTTTGCGTGTTGAAAATTGGCCTGCAGAAGGCTTATTGCTCTCGTTACTACGAAGTGTTGTATAATTCTGGCTCAGTGGACTTTTCTTTTTTCTGAGGGTGCAACGCACTCTTGGATAGCAGTCTTTACGGGTAAGCTGATTCCGCCTGAAGAAGGTTATCTCTCTTCCTCAACCTCCATATGTAGGGAAGTTTCCCTTGTTGCAATGGGCTGAGTTTCTACTGGCTTTTTCTCCAGTTTTTTTGTCTTTCTTCCTTTCTTTGCATCGAAAAGTTAAAGTTTCCCCTCTGCAAAACGGTGACATATTGAGTTTATAAAGCTCTTCTCGATATTCATAATCTATTGAAAAAATCCATAAAACTCATTTGTTTGAAAGTTTATTTTCATAGACCGTCTATAGATGTGTCCTGAGTACATGGTTCTTCTTCTTATGGTGCCTTATCTAATTAGTGGATGTTGGCGACAATTCTGGCATACTCCTCTCGGTCTTGTGTGGCTCTAAAGAGTACACAGGCATCAAGGTTTGTCCTATCTCGTATGTTTTTAAGCCATGAGTATTTCTTTCTTACGATGCCCCGTTTTTCTTCTATCTTATATGATCTTCTATCTATGATATTATATGTTCTTCTATCTATGATACTGTTGTATGGTGATGGTGTTAAATTTCAACATCCTGCACTCCATTCTATGAATGATAGTATACCAATATATTCAAGAAAATCTTTAGGTAACTGACGGTACGCCAAATGCATTAATATTTTCATATAGACTTCAAATTGTTGCAGGCTTTCGTTATGTTTTTGATATCGAACTTTTCTGTTGGCCATAATTTGTCTCTAAAGCTTGAACGAGAGAGGTGTATCCTATATATACATAAAATAAGTTGGTTAACTGACTGACAAAGGTAGGTATAGCGCCGCAAATAGGAATAAAATAGATTAAAAATTGTTACCACCCCCATTGCAATATTATCATAGGTTTTACATATAGTAGTGCGATCTACTAAACTGACTAAGCCAACAAACCTTATTGACTGCATAAAATATATAAAAAACACTTTAAAAATTTATCATTAACTAAACAACATTTCGTAATAATGTTATTTATCTATCAAGATATACTGCATATGCAAACTTTTATCTCTTAATACCTCTTAATTGCTTAAATATTGTTGCTATCCCGTGTTGATTACATTAGTGAAGTTATTTTTACCGAAAAAGAAAAACAACTATTTTTCCTTATTTAATCATATTCAGCTTTTAATTATGAAATATTTAAGCTATAAAAATAACAAAAATTTATTACAAATAGCTAACAATTAATTCTTAGGAAATCAACTTCAACTCACCTGAATTTCTTTAGTAAAACACACCCAAGAGGTATCTTAACACTGCAATCTGATTAGAAATATTTCTATAGGGTCTTTCTTACTTACAGTAATTATTTGCACAAGGATTCATGTACACTAAGCCGCACTGTACTCTGCTTTTGAACTAATCACTACACTAACTCGCTTCATCCTCTTCAGTATTCTTACTAACTATATGATAACCAGGAGTTGGAGGCCATCCATATTCACATGTATGCAATGTTTGCTCATAATTAAACATTCTCTTATTTTTTCTTCAACAAATCTCGAGTAACTCTAAAATATTGGACTTGCAGACACAACTGCAGAACTAAGCTTCCTATGACCAAACTTGCCTGAATATTTGCTTGTAGATCCAGAGTTTATTATGTATGGAGAGATTTGAGTTTCTTCCAAGCATCCAGTACAACGTTTTATACTTTAGTTTAAGTTTTCCTCGTTTTTTCTTTATATAAACCTTCCAACACTGTCTCGCATGAAGATGCTTACCCAAGGTTCCTCGCAGTATCTCTAATAGAGATCTGAGTGTCATTATTTAATTTTATCCTGCATTGTTTCATGGAAGCGTCTGTGCTCTTCACTGAAAATTGTAGATTTCTTGCAGCTTGTTTTTGATTTATTCTCACTGCCAGAATATCTTTATCGCTTGATTGTTCCATTTTCAAATTCAGAGATATCAGCGCACTACCTTGCAGTACTCCTACCTTGCTTTCCTTTAGCTCTGACTAGAAATCCTCCTGTTTCATTCTAAAGTGTCTTTCAGTTAAGTAGGATTCTAATAATTGTGAATATTGCCTCAGTAGTACTCTTTTCAATTTACATGAATGGATATGAAGGCACGAATAATGCCTTCATGTCATACTTAATCGAAAACTTGGCTGACTTCCAAGAAAATCGTTCAACAGGCTTGTTTTTCCTCTAGTGCTGTTTTAATGATGTTATTCATTCTATGTACCAACTGTATCGTTGAATGGCCCTCTCTAAGAGCAGCAAACTGATGAGTTGGTAAAAATGTATTTTCTTTTGCTAATGACCTTCAGTCTTTTCATTAGAATCTTTTCATAAAATTTTAAAATTATCGCAAAAGTAAAACCTTATACGGAGGCTTTCCTGGTTTTTTAACAATTTTGACTTTTTCCACATTTTGGGAATATACTTTAATCAAAATAATGCATTCGTTATTTTAAGCTTCAGCAGCTTGGATAATCTGATAAATGATATTTTTTCACTGGTCGGTTTTCAAAGTAACTGTTTTAATGTTTCGTCTGTCCCAGGTCTTGGCAATTTCTTTAAGATTACTAGGTTTCATTTCAAAGAAATCTGGTTCAAACCTATTCATGTTGACCAAGTCATTCCCTTTGTTTGGTTGGACTGTGTTTTCTAAATGCTGAGCAAATCGACTAGCTTGTCGAGCATTGGTTCTGATCCAGCTTTCATTAGTGTTTTGCATTGTTGGGTTAGGTAGTGAGTATGTCTTTTGAGCCGTTTCGTGACCCTTCAGAGAGAGTATTCGTTACTTTTATTAGCTGTTAACTCGCTAACATATGCCCCAATTTGTGCGACGTAATTCCCTTTTTTCTGAAATAAGTACTCTGATTTAATTGATATAATTTTTTTTTGTATTCTATTAGGGATGATTGGAGTACTAATCCATGCTGTTTGCTGAATATGTTTGGTAAACGTTTAACTTCTGCATCTAATTGATTTTTAGTTTTTAAAAGGACGAAAAAATTAATTTCTAATATATATTTCTGAAATTATTGCCAAACTATTTTTGCATTGACCAGCCTAGTGAGGTCACTTTCCAGATTATTTAGTCACTGAGTGTAGGAAGAATCGGAATAGGATCCGAGTTTATATCCCAGGACTCCTCAACGCTCAAGAAATTAGAGGCAATAGTCTTGAATATGAAAAAGTGAATCAAGTAAGGGATTTTATTCTGTTATGCAATAGGTTGGCTTTTCAGTGGATCGTACCTTACAGTTCAAATTATCCACAGACTTTTGCGATCTTTATTTAACCTTCAGCCGGGCGCGCCGCAGTAATTTGCTGCGTAAACTCAAAATTTCCAGGTAAAGTGTTAACGGGATACGCTATGTACGTGATATTTTTAAAATTCTCTTATCAGTTAATCCTTAGTCGGTACCCATCAGCGTCTTGTGAAATCCAAATCCAATTAGTTAGTTATCCTACTTTATTGTGAATAGTACATCGAGGCAGACAATTGCTGCATGGCACCTGTTAGTGAAATTCGCGCATTTTTGTTTGAAATAACTAATATATTATGTATCTTTTTTGAGAAATTGAAATATTTTATTGGTAAGTAAAATTGTTAATAATATAATTACTTAAAAGAATTAATAATATATATGAAACATATTAGATTATTGTAGAATTCTATATTATAACATATTTTATAATTTTAGATTACACCATGTCTCGTAAAAATCCAAAGGAAGTGTTAACCCAAGCACAATTAGAGGAAATTCTAAATAATATGACAGATATTGAAGATGAAACAGACGAAATATTGGAAAGTGATAGTGAATTGGATGAACAACAAATTGAGGAGAACCACGACGATAGATGTTCAGAGCAAGATATGTCAGATGAGGAGGAGGTGTTTTACGAAAACGTTGAAGATACATTCATTGGCAAGGATAAAACAAGTAAGTGGTATAAAACTTCTTTTTCCACATCTAAGACAAAGCAACAAAATATAATGAGAGTACCACCGGGATTAAAAGGAACTGCATGTCAAATAAAAACAGAAATTGATGCGTTTTTTACTATTATCAATATTGATATGGTTGATGAAATTCTAATTTTTACCAATTTATATATAAATGAACATAGAGATAAAACGCAATATTTATGAGATAGAGATTGCAGGAATGTGGACAGGAGTGAGTTATTGGCCTGTTTGGACTCATCTATTTGATTGGCGTAAAGCACGACAATCACACAAATGTGATGAAACTTTGGGAAAAAGATGGCACAGGGATCGATATTGTTCGAGAAGTAATGATCTACAAACGTTTCCTATTTATTGCACGTTCATTGAGATTTTTAATGATAAACATACAAGGAGTGATAGATGTAAAATAGACAAGCTGTCGGCCACTAGATTGTTTTTTGACAGATTTATAAAACATTGTCAAAACTCATACAATTTGTCAGAGTATACAACAATTGATGAAATGCTCCATCCCTTTACAGGTAGGTGTAGCTGGATACAATATATACCCAACAAACCTGCTAAGTACGGGATAAAAATGTACGCGTTATGTGATGCTCAAACATTTTATACCGCCAATTTAGATATATATTGCGGTAAACAGTCAAGTGGACCCACACGACGTATCAAATTCTGCCTTTGACGTTATAAAACGTCTAATACAGTCCGTAGAAATGACAGGAAGAAACATAACAACAGATAATTTTTATACTAATATTCCGTTAGCTAGATATTTGATGCAGAAGAAAGTTACTCTGTTTGGGACGCTGAAGAAAAACAAAAGAAAAATTCCTCAATAATTTCTTCTACATAAATCAAGGGCAGTTCAATCTAGCATATTTGGATTTCAAAAAGATTATATGATTACCTCTTACGTGCCGCGTAAAAGTAGTCATATTATTATCGTCTATGCACAACGAAAGTACAGTTGACATGGATACTAAGAAACCACAGTTGATTTTAGATTACAATAAAACAAAAGGAGTTGATACTGTAGATAAATTATGTTCATCATACAGTGTTTCACGAATTACTAAAAGATGGCCGTGTGTTATATTCTATAATTTAATGAATATTGGAGGTATAAATGCTTTTGTTCTACATTCCGCTGCAAGTTCTGGAAAATCACTCAAAAGGAGACATTTTCTCAAAAACCTTGCAATGAACTTGATGAAAGAACACCTTCATACACGATCACAAATTAAAACACTTCCACGTGATATAACCGAGTTCCTGTCCAGAATGTTTCAAGAAGACGAAAATCCTGCTAAACGTGGTAGATGCTGCAATTGTTACAGTGAAAAAATCAAGTCGTATGCCTCTATGAAATGTACACAATGTAGTGCATTCACTTGTAAAAGATATTCTAAAGCTAATATTGTATGTATTAATTGTAATGATCAAATAAATTAAAAGTTTTTTTCTGTACAATTTATTAAAATTAGTTAAAGAAAAAGATTTTTAAATGAAATGAGGTTGAATGCTCGAATAAATGAACTTTGAAAATAAGGCTATTATCGAGCACAAGTTAATTAAATCTAGCCCAAGTACTTTCGCTTAAAATAGCATCTTCAGGGGCATCTGAAATAAGCCAAGAAAACGTTTTTTAGATGAAGTAAATTAGTTAATTTCGATAAAAAAACTCGAAGTTAATGGATGAAAAAAAGTTTTTGAGATTAACGTTTTAGACTTACTTCGTTAAAATAAGACCTATCCGGCAAGCGTAGGTTTTGTACAATTTATGTTATTTTTAATGTTTCCACATCCTACGCTTGCCGGATAGGTCTTATTTTGACGAAGTAAGTCTAAAACGTTAATCTCAAAAACTTTTTTTCATCCATTAACTTCGAGTTTTTTATCGAAGTTAACTAATTTACTTCATCTAAAAAAACGTTTTCTTGGCTTATGTCAGATGCCCCTGAAGATGCTATTATAAGCGAAAGTACTTGGGCTAGATTTAATTAACTTGTGCTCGATAATAGCCTTATTTTCAAAGTTCAAAAAGATTTTTGCTAGTTTTACATAGAAGAACTCACAAAGTTAAGTACCAAAAATCGTCATACCTTGATCGCGAGCATACTGATAGATTTCGAAGATTCATTTATCTTAAAATGTGATATTAAAAACAACGTTCTTTTCGTACGGTAAAGGATGTTCTGGCCGCCGCTGTCAATTTTGTTTGGTAAGGCGTATCAAGGGGGTGATTTTCTAAAAATAAGTCAATTAAAACTAATCGAAATAAACCGTAACGGGTTAAAAATGAAACAGACAGTGAACCAGCGTAGTTTTTGGAGGGCAGGGAATAAATAAAACGAATGCTCGCGGCTCGGCTATGTCTGTATCCGGTTTACACCCGCTCCGGAAGTGCAGTGGTTTGTGTTTACATGCCTATGCACTGTATGCAAATGCTCCATGTTAAAAATGTTACGCCTTAGGGCAGGTTAGGGAACGTCACTTTCTTCTTTGACTCTATGACTCTCCGACCAGACATTGGATGTTTCGTATTTCGTACTGGAATGTTTTTAACAGGACCGGATTCTTAGCAAAGTAACTGTTACTAAGGGTGCATCAATCAAAATACTTCACGCATAATCTTTTTGTAATATTAGTAATTTTCTTTCGACTCCTTTTTCAGATGTACTTTCTTTTCTGCACTCTTTTTGATTTGATCCTCACTAGACGTTTAAATTTATTGTTTCTACAGAGAAGTTAATAGTACACAATAATTATAATTTTGTATTGTGTATATACTATTTTGTCTAAATGACTATTGGAAATCAGGAATTTTTAAGGAAATTCTCACGATTAAGGATCCTTGGAAAATAAATGATTGAGTCTTTGAGGAAGTAAATAACTATAATTATTTCGAAATGAAAGTTGTGCTTTAAAGCTCATCTAAGTTGTCCACTAGAGTTGTTCATTGTGACACTTTCTTATGTCTTGTGATGATATAATATATACACTTTTGTTTCGTTATAATTTTAAAACTACGAACTCAGTCTTTCCTCTATGTTCAGTGAAAACTATAATTAGTTATATGTTATGGAAATCAAGAAAATGTCAAAGAAAGTTGTCACAAAATCTCCCCATGGATGAAGGTTTCTTTCCGACACGTAAATTTCTGTAATATTTAAAGGGAATTATAGCTGTGGCACAAAGAAACGCCCGTTTTTATTTTCCATAATGCCACGTTATCAAAACAATATTCAAGAATATATCTATTACTACGTCTAGTAATGGAGTAAATGCATGGTGCTAGGTGGTAATGCTATAAAACGAACATCAATAACTTTGCATTCTTGAATGACCTGCTGATTTAATTGTGAACTGAGATTGTCTCCTATGATTGCCTTTCGCCCGTCTTTTCCCTTTAATATTGGAAGTAGTAGTTGTAGAAACCAGTCCTCAAAAACTTGATAGTCAAACCATGCTAAAGTCGTCCTATCATATCGTGCAGTTGGAGGTCCATTTTCAGTCCAAGTGTTCCATATCAATAAAGAAGTACATGGTTTAGATGCGTTTTTAATACGTTCGAGATACTTGTTCCTCACTTAGTTTGTCCTGGTTTATCGACACTATTAGTTTTATCATAATTCCAAATGTTACAAGTAGAAATGTCCTGTAGTTCTACCTCTAAATTATCAAAGAAGTTATATATAATTTCTTTATCAGTATCAGCTCTAGCATGTGAAATATTTCGCGTAATCCTCTGAGAAAGCTGCGGATGTTGTCTTAAAAATGATTTTGGCATTTTCCACTCCTGGCATTTTGTTTTTAAAATATTTAACATTTTTGCTTTGCTGATATTAAGACGATTTTACGATACACCGAAGGTAAAAAGTAGTTACTAGAAAACCAAAAGCTGATACAGTAATTACATGGACTGCAAACGCATTTTCCTCTTGTTCACTAAATACTTTTTGCTATCCAGGCTTTTTGTGTCTGTTTTTTATTTTCAACCATAAAGTATTTGGATGGATTATATTTTTCTGCAGCACCACGAAGTCAAATTCGTTTGCTCCTGATGTCATCAAGAGTTTCTGCTAACTTCTCTTGGGTATAGTTTACGTAGGTTGTTCTACGACGACAATGTATGCAGCTTATGGGTCTTTTGAGTACGATCCATCCATCCATCTTATGCCTCTACAGCCCAATTTGAGTTCTGGCCTCCCTCATCAAACCTTTCCATCCATTACCGTCTGTAGCCATTCTCTCCCATAATCGACTAGTGATAACAATATACCAGCTCCTGGTATCTCTATAGTCGCAAAAGAGATAACCCAAAAATGTATAGCAGGGAAAACTATAATGATTTGCACAGATAGCAGACAAACGCTACTAACCTTGAATAGACCACTTGTCACATCAGGGTTAGTAGTCGAGTGTCACGAGTCACTAACTCAGGCTTTAGATGGTAATACCGTCATCCTGAGGTGGGTTAAAGGACACAATAGAAATAAAGGCAATCGCATTGCTGGCCAATTAGCTAGGAAGGCGGCAGACCTAAGACTTTTAAAACCTGAGGATCTTTTTGATTGCTCAACTACAACACTCATGAAATTTGTCAAAGGTCACTTTCATAACTTGTTAATCCTTTGACGGCCAGAGAATATAAATCTTTCCTACCCTTAACGTCTAGAGGTACAAATACATATTTCGATACCTAAAGTTTGTTGACATTTTCTGCCAAAGGTACCTAGGAGTACAAACTGGATTGCAGCAGCTAGAGATAGAGAGAACTGGAGACGTTCGGAGGAGGCCTATATTCAACAATGGATGTGAAAATGGGGCTGGATGATGATGATGATGATGTACCTAGGAGTACTGTCTCTGAAAAACGAAGAAGAAGTAGAGCAATTTTGAAATAAAAGATGTTTTTATGTAACGGATAAAATAGAAATCAATTTCTATTAATTATTTTCATATTCTCTAAATAAATTAGAGGTTTGGCTTTATAGGGAGTATGTACATTAAAGTACCGCTGGCTGTTAAAGGGTTAAACAAGAAGTATAGATGCATGACTATATAGGTTTAAGTTAGTAGAAACTCTCACTCTCTATAAGGAAGAAATTCAGGCAAATTCAAAGGTTGGATAAGAAAAAAATACGAAAAAAGTACTGATGTAAAAATATACGAAAAAAAATAACTACTAGAATAATTAAAATTCATTGAGGTTTTATTATCATCGATATTTTATAAAATTGATTTTTTTATAATAATTTAAAAGCAAAAATAGTTTAAGGTATGATACCTCTAAAGCAGTGGCGTACCTAGAATTTTCCTGTGGGGGAAAGGGTTTGTTTGGGCAGGTACCGAATTTTTTTTATGCTATCTCCATTTTGTTTTGAGTCCTTCAAATTTCTGAGTAACAGTGTCGGAATAGTGCCCTTGGGAGGTTTCACCCCCAAAAGCCACTTGGGTGCGCCACTGCTCAATAGTATTGATAAAAGAGGCTAAGACAAGAAGCAATAACACAGAAGTGAGTTTAAAAAATCCTAACTAAGTACGGAGAAAAAGAAATCGAAAATTAATATTTTCACAAAAAAGGAGGAGTAATTATATTTCGAAATATATTGTTTTAACTGAAATAGAAAAAACCGATGGAGCTAGAGCAAATCAATCATTATAACACATGATGGGAACAGGCGATTCTGGGAAATTAACATGGCTTAATTAATTTCAACAAATAATTAACAAACGTCGACAAATGTAAATATTGCATCACTAAATATTTTGAACCCGTTTAATCAGTGCATATTTACTTTATAGAACGATGACACTACAGATTTCAATTAAATATACAACATATTGTACTCTGTTTTCCGTTACCAGCGGCTTTGTCGGCTTTGACGGAAAAAATGTTTCGTAGGACTTTACAGCTAATTTTAAATACAGTATTGTTTTTTATTTGTCAGAAGGAAATTGCATATACACAAATTTATTGTTACTTAAGTTTTGAGACAAGTAATAATAAACATTTATAATCAACACCTTTTGTTTTTATACAAATTTAAACTGATTTTTGAGATAATTTTTCCAGTCAAAAGTTAATGCGATTAAAAAAGATTATTTTAAAAGTATCTTTAAACTCTTTTTCAAGTATCCAAAGATATTGATTCTGTCTGTAATTTAGTCCAATTAACAAGATTTTTTAACAAAGAACTAAAGATGGTAAAGCGGTAGCGCCTGACGAGTTTTGTGCAGAATTCCTTAAACTTATGGATAAACAAGGAATAAAAAGGATAACAACTGTATTCCACAGCATATACGTAACTGGAAAAATACTCCAAAGCTGGTTAAAGTCGATCTTCGTGACCATACCAAAAAAAGTAAATGCCAAGACATGCGAAGACTACAGAAGAATTAGCCTAATGAGCCACTCACTTAAAACGTTCTTGAAAGTGATACACGGCAAAATATATAAAAAATGCGAAGAACAAGTATCATGGACGCAGTTTGGATTCCGCGATTCCTTAGGCATCCGAGAGGCTCTATTCGCTGTCCAAGTGCTTATGCAAAGATGCAGAGATGTTAACTGCGATGTGTATATTTGTTTTATCGACTACAAAGAGGCATTTGATAGAGTAAAACATGATAAACCTATTAACATCTTGAAAGAAGTGGGGTTAGATGATAGGGACTTGAGAATCATCTATAATTTATATTACAACCAAACAGCCAATATTAAACTGGATGATCAATTGACAGAGGCAATTGACAGAGGCAGTCTTCATAGATACAGGAGTGAGGCAAGGATGCATTCTGTCCCCGGTGTTATTTAATATATACTCTGAATATATCTTCGAGCAAGCGCTGGGAGAACTACAAGAAGGCGTATTAGTCAACGGCATGCGTCTAAACAACATTAGATATGCCGACGACGCAGTAGTTTTTGCAGATAGTCTGGACGGTTTGCAACGAATAATGTCGCGTATATCACATATAAGCAGAGAACACGGACTTGATCTTAATACGAAGAAAACAAAGTACATGGTAGTCAGTAAGCGCGAAATATTAAATACACAGCTTTTGGTTAACCAACATCCAATTGACAGAGTGGAAAGCTACACATACCTTGGTACCAACATTATCTGCCAATGGGATCACTCCAGTGAAATAAAATAACGCATAGGAAAAGCGAGATAAGCGTTCATAATAATGAAGTCTCTTTTCAGAAGTCATGATTTACCACTTGCTAGATGCTATGTATTTTCTACCTTATTATACGGAGCAGAGGCCTGGACACTTTCCGAAGCTTCCTTAAGAAAACTCGAGGCATTAGAGATGTGGTGTTACAGGATCGTGTGACAGGACAGGACAGGACAGGACAGGATAATTGTCTAATGTTCAGGTTCTACGTAGAATAGGCAAGGTATGCGAGATTATTAACACCATCAAAGAGCGCAAACTAGAATATCTTGGCCATGTTATGAGGAATGAACAGAGATACGGCTTGTTGCAACCCATTCTTCAGGGCAAGGTATTTGGAAAGAGAGGACCAGGGAGAAGAAGAATATCTTGGCTTCAAAACCTGAGAAAGTAGTTTATTACATCGACAACCGAACTATTCAGAATAGCAGCAAGCAAAGTTAGGATAGCCATGTTGATCGCCAACATCCGGAACGGATAGGCACCATAAGAAGAAGAAGAACAAGATTTTTAAAGCAAAGATTTTTAAGAAAGCAAACTTGGTAATCACCAAATGGCTTAACCAACAACGAAATTGACTTTATCTTTATAAACAAAAAAGAAGCTGTAATTAATGTAAGTGTATTAAATAAATTTTCAAGCTAGGGTTACCATAGAATGACAAGCGTAAAGTCTTGACAGTCTTGAACGTAAAGAAGGAAAGAAAAAAATACGGTAACTAGGAATAAAAATGTCAGATTCACTGCACTTACTAACACAAGAAAATACCAGGAAGAAATATAGAGTAACCTACAGAAAGACGTGCAGAATGAAATCAATATGGAACAGCTAAACGAAATGTTGGTCGATATCCTAAAGAAAGTACCGAAGTGCCAAGCCAAGATAACAAGATTAAATGAAAAACTTACACAAGATACAAGACACATTGTAGAGTAATAATTTAACCCGTAAGCGGTGAGCTGGAGTCTCGTAGACTCCTATTATAGTACTTTAGAAGTTGTTGTAACTTTTTTCCGGTGACCTTGAATCTTGCACGCGCTCATAAACCTTCAAGTAACCATTGATATTTATTGCTATTGAGTAGGTATTTAGATAGGATACCGTGAATTAAATATCAGAGTCTAAGTGACTACATCATTGTTAAGGTCTTCTTTATGTGCCGTCTTCTACCGAAGGTTGGCGACCATCATACGATAGGTTTCTCTGTTTTGTGCCGCATGAATTATGTTCGCAGCTTCTGGTATTTGAAACCATTCTCTCAAGTTTCTCAGCCAGGATTTCTTCTTTCTGCCCAAACCTCTTCTACCTTCAATCTTGCCTTCCACGATAAGCTGTAGCAGACTGTACTTATCATTACGGAACACATGGCCCATGTATGACGCTTTCCTCCTTTTAACAGTTGTTAACAATTCCACCTCTTTACCCATTCGTCTTAATACCTCTGTGTTGGCCACTCTGTCTGTCCAAGGTATTCTCAGTATGCGTCGATACAGCCACATTTCTAGAGTAGTTTGGTAAGGTAAGTTTTGTAATTGAAGGGTACAGGGAAAAAACCAACATACACCAAAAATAAAAAAATCCGGTTTACCTTTTCACACTTTCTGTTTGCTGGGTATTTTACCTTGACAAATCATCAAGCGGAACAACAAACGTAGTCCTGAGATATTCAAGGTTTTAAATATCTCTTGCAGAAGAAAAACCAATATAGTCAACATGAAACATGAAAATAACCTACACAGTCCATCAAATTCATTATTACTCTCACGCTGGTCATCGCAGCTGTGTTTATTAGTTTTTGTTTCGAGTTTCGACACCTTTATCCAAGTTTAGCGTTGAGATTTTAAGAAGTATTAAGTATTCTTAAGTTTTAAGAGTCTTTGTTAAAAGTTACAGTGTTTAAAATTTCTGGCAGTGACGAAAATTCATATATTAATCAAGAAAAACCAATGAAAAAGCGTAAAACACATATCCATTTTAGAGATATTGTCAAAGACTGTCAGTGTAAGCGGTATAAGTGCTTTCAAAATATTTCTATTGCTGAATAAAGTCATTTATTAAGACAGTTTAACAACACTGGCTGTGACAATAGTAATGAGGCCCAAAATAGTTACTTATCTGGACTTATCTCATTACGACCTAAGGCAAAGAAAAACGAAGAAGATGCTAGAATGAATAAAAGCTCCACCAGGTAGAAAGTAACAGTTATTAGAAATGACAGTGCAGTAGAGGGACCAGTATGTTTTAAAGCGTTTCAAATACTGTTTGGGATTAAAGTCTTCCGAATACAACAATAAAAACGTCTTTAAGAACAACTGTCAAGACGACCATCGACAGAAGGAAAAAGGATACCAATAGACCTCACAAGGTAGATCAACAAACTAGTGAATTAATATTGTGGTTTGGAAAAAGCCAAAATTATTCAGCTTGATAGGAAATATTCCAAAAAAGAGGTTAATCTTGAAGAAGGTCGATCGGTTTTATGAATTTAAAAGGCGTGCAAAAACTGAAGCTAGAAACTCATCAACTGTAGAGGCTATCGCTATAAACTTCGGAAAAATCTCCCTATTTCAAATATAACTTCTGCTGAAGTGTATTGTATAAAATGACAGCTTGCATTATAAATTTTTGATACTCTTTTGTAAAACGGTGTTTTAATCATGTACAAATGCTCTATCATTTTTTAACACCAACCCGGATCATGCTATTAAAAAACTTTGTGTTTGCCTACTTTTGCGGAGAAAAAAACAAAAATTACATCATCATTCAGTTCTTCCAATACGTAACTGCTATAATGAGAATTATCTTTTATTTCTTAAATAGAAACCCTTGCTTGTAATAAATAAATCAGTTTCTATTGTCGAGTACCCTGCTTACCTTATACGGAGATGTTGGATTTTGATGAAATAATATTTCCTGCCAAGAGAAAGTCTTACGGTTACAAATACGACCATACTAGCCTTGTCATTTAAGTATCATTTACGCGTGGCACTCTTCGGCCAATACTCCCACTCTTTTTTCAATTTCAAGATCAGAATTCGAATTCATTTTCGGGTTGGTTCCTGTGGCAAGCGGTTTGTCTTCATCAAACAG
Organism: Diabrotica balteata; assembly: GCA_918026665.1. NCBI lineage: Eukaryota > Metazoa > Arthropoda > Insecta > Coleoptera > Chrysomelidae > Diabrotica > Diabrotica balteata. Next base: position 161,874,647 of record OU898279.1, on the reverse strand, counting down.
CGGTAAGTGTATTTTCAATTCACCCTTATCTATATATCTTCACACAGTGCTTCCGATATTAACTATTTTCTCTTGTGTCAAACACACGTCTTCCAATTCGAGGAAACGAAGTCACTTCTGTTTGCCGTTCGTCTCTACTGTTCGTCTCTACTATTCGTCTCTACTAGTTACTACTACCTGTATTACTACTGCGTTCTTTTCTTGTTCTGCCTACATTAATTTGATAGATTGCGGATTGAAACACCGTAGTTGGTTACCGTACCTGACTCATCCACGTCGCTTGAGCAGTCCAAATGTACCTGCTGCGAAGACAACGCGTCAAGTGCCTTTATTATTGACACCGTTCTATGAAAGACGTCATTTTTAATACTATTGATAATATTTGAATTATCATATAAACAGTGTACATGTGTCAAAATATTAAGTGTATACCGCACAATCATAATAACTTTTTTCTCACTTTCTACTTTATTCTCGCGTGATTACCTTACCTATCTTCTTAGCTTGTTCTATATATCGTAGGTTTCCCTGTTTCTCTAAAAATAGGGTGGTGCCCAGTTCCCTTTTTTTCATCTTCTAACTTCTCTTCTCATTATCTTCAGTACTTTTTTAACTGATTCTTTGTATTCGAGATGTAATAAGAGCCCCGAACAAGAGCCCTCTACCAGACTAAAGCTCGAGCCTAGAACCGTTGCCTGTGCAACTTCTACTCTGTAATTAAAGATGGTACAGAGACATACGGAATTTTAACACCAAACAAACAACTAATCCCACAGAACAAAACAAAATTGGCTAAAAAATAAACAATGACATGTTATATATGAACAACAAAAAATCCTGAAAATCATCGAAGAGCACTATAGAGCATAATATAGTCTAGATGCTCATATTTCGTAGGTAGAAATCCCAGCAATAGAAAATCAAGGATCAGAGAAACTTCCAGATATGAGTAAAGAGGAAATTTTAACCTGGAAAAGATGGCATTGTAAGTAATATGATGAAACTAGGAGATAAATGCTTGAGAAAAGCTTTAAAAACTCTTTTAAAGCAAAAATATCCTTAGCTATAAAAATAACGACTTTTCATTTACAAATTATAAAAACAATCTAAATATTCTTGGAAAGGCATTATTCGAAAACAGAACTGGACTATTATCAATCAAAACTTACAATGAAAACCGACGATGTTGTCAATGGTCGCAAGAAAATGATGCTTGTGTTTAACGAAAATTACAAGTTAGAATCTACCACAATATAATTCGAAGAATTAAGTGCCATTAGAAGTTTCCTGTTGTAATTTTGTAAAATAAATGAGTAGGTGCTTTTGGAAGATTATAAGGATTCATCTTAGAACTTGAGAAATTTCGCGAAACTACTACTTATTTGCTGTTCATGGCTTTTTTGGGTTGGTTTATTAAATAGGTATTATTTGCCGTAATTATTTTAAAGCTACATTACGTGGCTGATTACTGCTTGAAAGGAGTCTATGTGATTTTAATCGTCCAAGAGAAGCAGAAAAGATGAATAGGCAATTAAACAAAGTATATTAATTACTATAGTCTATTTAAATATAATTCTTAAACAAATAATTCTTAAAGAAAATAATTGTATTAAGTGTCTATTTGTAAATAACATATATGATTTTCCTCCAGTGAAGATTGATTAGCTAAATTAGTACGAAAAGAAGAAGATATGAATAATTTTAATTAATTATTTATAAATATACCATTGAGGTGATCTGTTTTAAAACGTGAAAAATGAACTAACCGAGGATATGCAGATTCGCCGTGGGATCCGCCAAGGGTGTATTTTATCACTCTTGCTATTTACGTTATAGCACTTGCCGAGATCAGTGAGGGACTCATAATATACGGTGAGCCACTTAATTACATAAGATATGCTGACGACACCGTCCTTCTGGCAGGAACACTAGAAGAACTGCAACACCTTGCTGAACAACTAAATATGTATTGCAACGATTATGGACTAACAATAAAGTTGAAGAAAACCTAGTTCATGGTATTTACAAAAGCACAAAACATCAAAGTTAAGCTAGTACTAAATAATACAGAAATTGAACAAATATCTTCATACAAATACCTTGGAGCATGGATCACAGAAGATATTGATCAGACAAAAGAAATAAGATGCCGCATTGAAATTGCACAGTCAACTTTTAATAGAATGAGAAAACTTTTTTGTAATCGCAATATCAATATATCGCTCCGGATAAGAATGCTTCGATGTTATATTTTCTCGTCCCTTTTGTATGGGGTCGAAGCTTAGACACTTAAAAAATCCAACATTAAAAATCTAGAGGCATTCGAAATGTGGTGTTACCGACATATTTTGAAAATATCATGGATGGATCGCAAAACAAACGAACAAGTTCTCGAACAACTAGGAAAACAATGTGAAGTTTTAAAATCTCTAAAAATCAGGAAATTGGAATACTTGGGACATATCATGAGAGGTGAAAAATACGAACTAAAGAGGCTACGTGGCTACGCAATCTCCGTGAATGGTTTGTATGCAGTTCTATTGAACTATTCAGGCGCGTAACCAACAAAATTATAATTGCCAGAATGATTTCCAATCTCCGATAGGAGTGGAACTTAAAGAAGAAGAAGAAGCTCTTCTACTTAACGATGAAGAAAGAAAAGCTGTAGTAAAAAGAAGGTGTGAAGTACATCCAATGCTAAGAGAAAGGAAAAAGGAAGGTGAATACTGGACTTTATACAAATAATTAATTGATGACGATGAAAAATATTACGGATATTTTAGAATAAATAGAATTCAGTTTAAACACATTTTAAATTTAATTACACCTTTAGTTAAAAAATAAAATACTACATTTAACGAAGCCATACATATCAATCCAAAGAATATTTTTAAAAAAGAAGAATTATCACTTCCGTGCAAAAGTCCTAATCGGTGCTAAGTTCTTTTAAGACTTGTTCTGTAGAAATACAAAAACCGTCAAACGGCACTGAGGTTTCAATCTACTCCTCAGTGTCGAGTTACGACGAAAATTGGACTTGACGAGATTGGACAACGTGGCGTGAGTAGTAAAGATGGTTTTGATATTTAGAGGGTTAAGAGTTCTACTGATCTTGTCAGTGACACCTAAAAGGTAGAAAATTTTGGGTTTATCAGGTATCAAGGTTTCTTTTTTGGATGGTATGGGTTTTACATGTTTTTGACTGCTATTGATTTGGGTTTTGTGGTAGCCATTTTGTAAGTGTTTGCCTTAATAAATTGATTTCGGATAATCTGTGATTGATGTCGCTAAGTCTTATGGAACGGGAAACCAGAAGGTTGATAATTGAATTAAGTTGGGCTTGGTGACGATGTGACTGGGCGTTGAGATAACGGTTTGTATGGGTGGGTTTCTGGAATTCGTAATAGGAAAAACTGTGAGGTGGGTGTTTCTCAATAAGAACATTAAGGAATGGCAAAAACGCTTCAGACTCAACTTTCATGGTGAATTAAATACTGGAATGTATTCCACTCAGCTGGTAGAGAAGAGATCTAATGTGTCTTTAGATTGGGCCAAATGACAATGGTGTCATCAACGCACCGTAATCAGCAGGTGGCTTTGAGATATGATGAGGACAGTTCTGTTGTTTTAAAATGTTCCAAGATATCAGCTATTACGAGAGAAGTTGATCTCAATAGTTGTAGTGAAAGGGTGGAAAGTACTCGAGTGACTTCTTTTTTTTGTACGAATATTTTTATAAAGTTATAGGTTTGAATTCTTTTCTGTTCTGGTTAATCCTCTTGTAGAACTTTCGCGTTTCTGCTTGTGCCTTATAGTTCTTTAGTTCTTTGAGTTGGCTCTCTATATGCTCTTTCTTTTTTTTTAAGTATTCGTTTTTCTTCTCGTCTCAGCTGTGCATACTCTTCCTATGTTTGTCTCGTTATTGGCCTTTGGAGTCTTCTATATGCCTAATTTTTTCTTTGCGTTGTTGCTTGTGCGCATTTTTCATCGTACCAGTCTGACCTTAATTTTTAAGGTTTTTATATATGGCTCTATACTGCCTTCAATAGTTATTAATATCTATAACATTATTAATATCTATAATAACTATAACATCCGTGCAGCCTTCCAGCTTGCTTTCGAGGCTTTCCTCGAATCTCTTACCCATCTCAGGGTTCTTCAACGCTTCTACTTTAAACCTAACCTTTCCTCTTTAACTCCCTTTTCTTTTTTTGCATTGGAGATTCTAGCTATTAGTTTAGGTTCTAGCAGGAAATGATCCGAGTCTATTTGTTTGATGTCTGAGTCTATGTGTTTGATCCAACCACTACATAAATTCGATTGTAACCAAAAACCAGTTTACTTTAAATACGAAATAATTCACGATAATTTTATGCTACTAAATGTGTAACGTTCCAACGAACATTCATTGGACGTCAATCTATGACGTGCCAACAAACATTCATTGGGTGCCAATTTGTAACCCTTCGAGGCTCAATTTGTAACATCCCAACGTTGAGCTGCTGTTGTCAACCTGTAACCGCAAACCTTAGTTTGCTGCTACAACCTGACTAACATCACTAACAACGTTGGAGTGACAAATCGTTTCCCGTTGGGACCAATTTTTAACGTCATAACCCCTAATGTGTCAATTGCAAATTGCTACATTAGACGCTATGCGAAACACTCCCTGGCTAGCTCACTCAGGACGTGAATATGGCCTACTCTGGAGCAACATACACAAACAAGTAAAAAGAAGAAACAATACACAGTTAAATTAACACATGTTTATTGAAATATAAAAAAAACAGAAAAATAAATGTTAAATATCGTATTGAATTTAAATAAAAATTATTCGACTTCTTGCTACAGTGTTACATTAGGTATATGAAAGAAGAGTTTTTGTCACCAAATCCTAATTATCTGGTCCTTTCTGCTCTGGTTGTTAGCAAGCCATGTTGGTAGTTTTGGATTTCCTTGTCTCGGAGTCAACTCTCCTATTGGAATAATGGTTCCATTCTCAGGCCGGTTGGTCTTCTGGATGGTAATAAAATTTGACCCGCACCTGAGAAATGTATCCCGGAGGTTGACTAAAATGAAGAAAAACACACCTTGCTTTAGAAAATGGTGAAACCAAAATGAGAGACCTTGCTTGGGGGATGAATAAGGTGACCAATCAAATTTAACAAAATTTTATCATTATTCACCCAAGCAAGTCGAGAAACAATTCTTATTTATGCACTTATCATAGGCAAATAAGTAAAAGTAAGGATATATATAACTTTAATGCAAATGGTAATTACTTTTTTTTTTAAACTGAAATATTCTAATATTAATTAAAAAAAAATGACAAGATATATTTAGTGAAAAGCTAGATAATTTAGAAACATTGCTATGTAGAAATGATAGTTTGTCAAAAGTTAATTATTATTAAAATCAAAAGATATTATGGATTTAAAATTCATATTTAAAACTATAAAAATATTCGTAAAACTTTTACAGACTATATTAAAGAAACTATATATTTCTTATCGCTAGTTTTTTATATTAAATAAAAAACGTAAAAAATCCACAAAATATGTACCTACTTACATGTCATACCATGATCATAAATAATGAGCTTAGAACTTTTAAAGTTAAAATTATAAAAAGATTTTTATACAACAGGTGGAATTAGGAAATCGATAAAATATATTATACACTTACCTCCAAATCTGGAGACGACACAACAATTGGTTATTCTACTCTTAGAGAAGTCATGAAGAAAATCGACCTTTTCAGAAATAAAAGCGATTATATGGACTTTTGTATCGAACTGGAAGGAGAAATGTCACAGAGAATAAAGATGGGACCTCTCGTTCCAAAGTAACGGAAATAGAGATGAAAATAAAATTCACTCTTTAGAAACTTGAGTAAAAGATAAAAATGATGATTATTAAGAAAATAGGAAAGGTAGATACTAAAATATATATAAAGAAGATAGATTTGGACGCCAACTGGTTTTTATACCAAATACCAGTAAAAATGAAAAGAGAATAATGAATTAATTAAGTAACGACATAATTCTGATACAATCTATATCCTAGAAAATATATAGAAAAATAAGAGATACAATGGAGGATATAGAAGAATATGAATTATGACAGAAGATACGGAAATTGGAGAATAGAATTAACGAAATATATTAACATAAGAAAGGAAGCAGGCAATGTAGCAGTTATAACGCTACAAATGATATCTGACTCGTTTCAGAGAAGTAATTACTGTATAATCTAACGGTATAAATATAATAAAACATTTAGTTTTATAATTAAATGTATGTGACATTAAAAACGTACTTTCAATAAATTAAGAAAAATATTTTTTATATTTTTTTACCAAGAAATGTTTGTTTAGATAAATAAATAAATCTGACTAATGAAATGTAATTTTCTGTTTCATTCCAAGAACAACTCGACTTGTGGAAATTGCAGCAAGTAATATTAGATAATTACGTTAGGGATCTAGTAGTTCAGTCATAAATAAATGTTTAATGAAAAGAAGTAGCGAAGAAAAAGCTTTTTCAGAAATCATTTCAAATTCCTTGAATTAGTAAAGAAATATAATTCTTGTAACGTACACATTAAATTCTATTAGAACAAATGTCCCTACACTATAGTGTATTTTTATGTATGAGAGAGTAATAAAACAATAAATTATGTATGCAAATCCCTAAACTGTTGATACGGGTGACTCAATGAAAAACAGATATTTGTCAAAGTTTACAGAAGTATATAGGAAAACAATTTTAAATTGAGTATGACCACCAGGTATAAAGGTTGGAGCAGAATAGAATACAATAGTTGTGAGGGTTACTAATCCCTAAATAAGGTTGCCAGTGTCGGAGTGATGGAGGTTAACAGGTACTAATGAATTTGCAAGAAATGTAAGATGTTTATTTTATTGGTTATATATAACCAATAAAAGTTTAATAAGTACCTACCTATTTGCAAAATAAAGTTTAATTCTTTAGATAAAATTTTTCCATTTTGTAGGAAGGTCCAAGTGGCGTATTCAAAATTCTTAACAGTTCACTAAAAGTAGGTACTTCAGTTGCAAGGTGCAGTTTATTGTGTATACTAGTGTTATGGCAAATTTGGAAGTGCCGTGTAAACGCCGAAAAATTGGTCCTTTAACAGATAATGAAAAAACATTAATATTTAATTGTTTTAAATCATTTACAGACAAACGTTTATGTGAAAGTGTTGATGAGACCGTTCAGTTAGTTAGCAGTACACTTGGTGTTGGGAAATCTACGATTTACAGAGTTATTAAAGAAGTGAAATGTGGTAGTTTTCAAATGCCACGTAATGCTCCAGGGAAACCAAAATTTCAAATAGAATATCATTTTAAAGAAGGACTTCGACGGAAAGTGCATGAATTCTTCTTTAGACAAGAATTTCCAACATTGGATAAAGTTCTTGTCTCAGTTCAAAATGATAAGGATTACCCAGAAATGAGTCGAAGTACGTTATGGAAATTTTTAAAAGAAATAGGCTTCCGCTGGAAAAAGAATCCCAGAAAGTCTATTTTATTAGAAAGAAGCGATATTGTCATATGGAGAAGACAACCATAAAGGAAATGAGAAACCAAAAAAGAAAAATATTTTATCTTGATGAAACATGGATCAACGAGGGTCATACACCAAATAAATTTTGGCAGGATGAAACTGTTACAAGTCAAAGGCACGCTTTTGTAAATAACTTATCTACTGGCTTAAACCCACCATCAGGAAAGGGACGCAGGCTGATAATAGTACACATTGGCAGTTCAGACGGTTTTGTTGAAGGTGGTTTATTAACTTTTGAATCAACTCGTACCGGTGACTACCATGAAGACGTGAACGCTGATGTCTTTCAAGAATGGTTCGAACAAATGATAGATCTTCTTCCTAAGAACTGTGTAATAGTAATGGATAATGCAAGTTATCACTACAGACTTATAGAAGGACTGCTTACAACCAAGTGGTTAAAAAAAGACTTGCAGAATTGGCTGAGTTCAAAAAATATTACGTACCATTCCGGATCTATAAGAAAGGAACTTTATTCGTTGTGTGCCCTTCATAAAGAAAAATTTAAAAAATACGAAATTGATGAAATTGCCAAAAATCGTGGAATGACAGTACTTAGATCCCCACCATATCATTGTGAATTAAACCCGATTGAACTGGTATTGGCACAGATAAAGAGTAAAGTTTCAAGAAAAAATACCACTTTTAAAATTCATGATGTTAAACAGTTGTTTTTGGAGGCCGTAAATAATGTAAAACCTGAAAACTGGGAAAAGGCAGTAAATCACACTATTAAAGAAGAGGAAAAAATGTGGAAGCTGGACAATATTACTGATAAAATGATCGAGCCAGTTATTATAAATCTTGGTTCTGAAAGTTCATCTTCTGAATCTGATTTGGATTTGTAACAAGTAGCTGTAAGTTTTATATTAATATTTTTATTCATCTATTTAACATACCTTAGACGGGTTTAAAAACTCTTTTTCTCTTTTGTAATTTTTAAAAATTAAAAAAAATGTGAATTTTTTAAAACCCTTTTTAATGTAGGCCAGTCAGTTCTAATATAGTGTGTGATAAAAGAGGTCACTTTTGTTTACATACACTTAACACTTTATAACACTGAAATAATTCATTTATTTTTTACAATTTTTCAAAGTAATTTTTCAATTAATCTTGAGCACGCCCATGGAGTGGTCGGAGGTACCAGTTAAAATTATGCTAATTACTCTCTCGTTCATAAAAATAAACTATAATTGAAAAAAAGACGTTTACGGTTTATAAATTTACGTAAATAAAACGACAAAAAACGTTTTGTAGGGATGAAATTAACTACGTCGATATTATTAATAATCAGTCATTAGTTCTATTTATATTTACAACAAACACATTTACAGTACAGTTTAAATGAATTGCAACATCTTGTTTACAGGTTTCTACGTCAAGCAGTCTGATATCAAACGCTTATTAAGTACTTAATTTTCACATGATAACAATAATATCTATTTTTATGTAGTCATCATTTATAATCTATTTTTTAAATACAAACGATAGTCAGCTGATTTAATTTTTAAGCAATAATGTGGATGTTGGTGATTAATAAATAAGATTTAGGGCCTTACATTATCTATTTTTTGTGTCCATGTGAATAGACCAGGGCGTCCCAAACTTATTCGTACTGTGACGCCCTTGGGACTTTTTGTGCTTGCTTTTTTGAGCACATTGCACTTTCATTTCTTTTTTAAGTTTGGCCGGTACTTGTTTTTAATTACATACTACAACTGCAGAAAAGCCCATTTCGTACAAGTACGAAGTCGCAAATGGTAATAAAACCTTATGCAGCAGTGCTGATGGCATGATATTTATGAGAAAGTGAGCTCCAAAATTCCAACATTTGTCCTTGTCGTATTGAAGCTTTAGGCTGGAATCACAGTCATATTGCTCCATATTTTCAGGAAAATACTTCTCAAAGTGTTCGCTCAATGAGATGTAAGTCCATTGAAAGATTGAGTAAATTTAAATACCTGGGATCGTGACTTTTTGAAGACTGGGCATCGGACAGGGAAGTAAAATGTCGCATTGAGCAAGCTCGACAAGCTTTCGTAAAATTCAAGAAGGTACTGACTTGTTCAGAGTTCGATCTTCAACTCAGACTAAGGTTTACTAAGTGCTACGTGTGGTCAGTGCTGCTATATGGGTAGAGGGCTGGACACTCAAAACGAGGGATATAAACAGATTAGAAGCTTTCGAAATGTGGCTCTATCGCCGTATCCTAAAAATACCATGGATAGCGAAAATCACAAATATAGATGTCCTTAAAAGAATAAACCAAGAACGCCAACTTTTCGAAACCATCAAGAAAAAGAAAACGGCGTATCTAGGTCACATCATGCGAAATGAAAAATACCAGTTCCTCCAACTTATAATCGAGGGTAAAATTGAAGGCAAGGGAGGAATGGGACGCAAGAAAATGTCCTGGCTCCGAAACATAAGGCAATGGACAGGGATTAACGACATACAATCTCTGATACATATTGCAAGAAATAGAGAGTTAATGGAAAATGTGATCGCTAACATCCATTAGTGGATTTGCATCTGAAGAAGAAGAAGAATGAGAACATTGTATTGTGTAAACATATTTTTTAAAGAGAGATCAAGGATTTTTATCGATTTTTCTTGTAGAATACTTTGTAAAGTAGAGAAACAGTCAATTTCTTAATCTTCCAATTTTCTCTTCCATAAGAGCAACGTCTTCTGAAACCCAGTAATTTTATCTGCCAACTGGAAGATATAAGTATGGTTTCGCGTCATCATGTGATTCTGTATGTAGATACATGTAAAATTCATTTCTTAATTTGTATACACGTGCGAGTACGTTGACTTTGAACAGCCAACAAGAGTTGCAATAACAAATTAAAGAGGTGTGTTCGGCCCCCATTTCTTCACAAAGGTTACGGAAAAGTCTTCATTTCGTGGATCGTGCTTTAATGTAGTTCACCAATTTGATAATGCTATCCATCACAACACATAATTTAGGTGTAAGGTTCTTTGCTGCTAAGGCCCCTCTATGTATGACACAATATATCCATTTTACACTTGGAGCCTTGGTTTTGATGAGAGCTTGTAGTCCTTCATACTATCCAGACATTGCTCAAGCACCATGCGTACACACGTCTACACAGTTATCCCACTTAATATTATTTTTAGTCATATTTGTTCACATATCATTTCACACATTTGTCATCATTTCACATATTTTTCTTATGCCAAAGGGGGGGCTTAATGTAAACATAAGCAAAACAGAATATTTCAAAATTGGAGGAAATACCACAGATTTGAGGCTTGAAAACGCAGTCATAAAAGGTTGCAACAAGTATAAATATCTAGGAAGCATCATATCAGCAGATGGCAGAGTTAAGATAGATGTACAAAACCGAATAACCCAATGGAAAAAATGCATCCGAATAGTGAATTCATTACTGTGGTCTAATAAAATAAAGATGCATACCAAACTTCGTGTATACAGAGCAATTGTAGAACCGGTTACCACATATGGTGCCGAATGTTGGACGATGGCAAAGAATGAACGAGATAAAATAGACGTTGTGGAAATGGATTATCTTAGGTCATGTCGAGTATCAAGAATGGAAAGAATCAGGAATTAGGAAATACGAAACCGTGCAGAAGTTAGAGATACTCTTTCAGATAGAATACAAGGAAGGCAATTACAATGGTATGGTCATGTGATGAGAATGGAGGAGGAGCGGTGGCCAAAGAAAGCCTTAATGTATGTTCCGCCAGAAAGAAGGAAAAGGGGAAGACCACCAAATTCCTGGAGAAGAGAAATTACAAAAACAATGCAATCTAGAGGCTTAGAAGAGGGAGATTGGAGAGATAGGAAAAGATGGAGGCTGAAATGCAGGAAGCGGTAATCGCCGTAGGACCCCCTTTATATGATGATGATGATGATGACGACATATTTTTCTGCAAAATAACAGATCGTCACATATATTTGTTTCTTGTATAAGCCGTTTCTTGTATAAATTATTTCATATTGCAGAAGATCGAGAAGCCTTCGCAATGGTGATCGCCAACGTAGGATAATTCTGATATGGCACGCAAAGAAGAAGATAAACCGTACATAACATATCAATTGGGCATCCTTCTTCACTTCGTTATCAATAGCTTGAATAAATGACATAACACGCGCGACAGTAGGAAATACGGGGGAGGGGAGCCGACCGGCTAAACAGAATGCGTCCGGCGCTCGACACTAGAATCCAGTGTTGCCCATCTCAGGATAATTATTCTATTTTTGCATAATTTCGTAGATCAATTGATAATTTTCGGACTGAACAACTTTTTGAATAATTTCAGATAATTCAAGGGTCTATCGACTTGATGTTATATATTTAATTTGATTTATTTATTAATACTTATATTTTATATTCCTTTAAAATTAAATAAATATATTTCTGTAATAAAAGTCTGCGTTGATACGCGACGCCCCTAAGACAATGCAGCGACGCCCCAGGGCGTCGCGACGCACAGATAGGGAAGCCCTGGAATAGACAATAATAACAAGATAGAACATGGTTCTGAAGCTGTTTTCTTATGGCTTGTCTAAGTTAAGTACTACGTTTATATGTGAAGAGGTAAAATGCAAACAAGCTTAAGTCACAAATAATTAATTTTTCAGGGAGGACAAAAAACTTGTAGCTTTGTTATGGAAAAGGATAATGAGTTCTAATCAATGTTATGCAATAGTTTTGGTTCCAAACACTTATTTTATTCAGGGTACCTAAAAAATAGTTTAAAAAATTGATTTTGTTTTGGCCAGAAGACCTTTTGCACGCACTCAGTGGAACTAAGTCGTTTTGCATGTAGAATGTTGTGGACATAAGATGATTTACATTTAAATAAAGTGAAAAAGCAATAAAGCAAAGGAACAATGGTTTTCTTCTATTTTTGTAAAATAATAGTATGGGCTTCTATACAAGTGTCTTCCTCTTTGGTTGATAAAACTGATATACTTCATGTAATGTTCTTGTCCACTAGATGAACGTTTATGCTTTTCGTTTTGTTTAACTGAATTAACGTTAGTAAACCATTTAAAGAACTTTTTTTTTAATCTTCAAATATTCTTGATTGTTTTTATTTTATTTTTTTTGGGGAAAAATTTTATTTCACTTTCCTGTACATTGCAAAAATTATATTTCTTCTCCAATTTTAGGAATTAGAAATGATTTCTGAAAAAGCCTTTTTTTTGCTACTTCTTTTAATTAAACATTACTATTCTTCGGTAAATTAAAAAAAATTGTTAGTTATTGTTAAAAAAAGTGAATAAAGATTTTAAAAAATACGAAGCTCAACTTGGTTTTAATATTTCTACTTTGTCACAATAGATCCACGTTGCCGGCAATTCTGTAAAACTTATAAGGACAAAATGTGGGAAAGTTTTTTAGATTTCTTTTTCTTCTTGTTGTGCCGTCTTCTAACGAAGGTTGGCGATCACTTCTTTAGACGCTTCCCCATCTTTTGCAACGTGAAATATCTGTTCAACACTGAGGTTAGTCCAATATCTGATATTCCTCAGCCATCATTTCTTCTTTCTTCCCAAGTCTTTTCTTTCCTCTACTCTTTCTTGCATGATGACGTGCAGAAGGGAGATTTATCTTGTCTGCAAATCTTATGTTATTAATGACGCTCCCTCCAATCCTCCCACCTTCAGTTCTTTCCCATAGTGCCTCCTAAAATAATAATTGGAAGTACACATTAAATAATTGTGGCGACAGCACACATCCCTGTCTGACTCCTCTTCGAATCTCTACTTGGTTTGTCCCACTATCTTTCAGCCTTACGACCGCTGCGCTGTTTAATTGTAGTATAGATTTTGATTAAATTAATATCCTTGAGATCTAGGTGTATGTGTTTCAATGCATGTATGAGTTTACCATGTTGAACTCTCAAACGCTTTTTCAGACTCAATATAACATATGAATTGGTGGTAATTTGGAGTGAGTATTCATTCAGTTGATATACTGAAATCCTGTTCTTAGAAGAACTGAATGTTAATCTCTATGTTCATGTCTCTTTAACAGGAAATAATCCCCCACAATATTCAGAGTCCTTTGCCGACTTTGGCGATAAAATTTCCGAGGACTATAGTATTTTCTGCTGCTGTAACAAGGTCTACAGCACAGAATGAGTATAATGTTGATATAGATGACGAAAATAGATAGAAAGATACATCTATCTGTATGTATAAAATATTATAATCACCAATACACTCTTCAAATTACCATACAGAAGGTTGTACACATGGCACTCACCCGGTGACACACCAGAAAATCTCATAAGAACTATATTTTAATAAATAAAAGATTCAAAAACTCGATCACATCAGTGAAAACCTATAATGCAGATATTAAGTCCATAATCATAACATTCATAACCCACTTGTCGCTAAGTTTCGTCTGAAATTTAAAAAAATCTACAAACCTAATCCTATAAGATACGATCTCAAACAACTAAGAGATGATGACATAAAGCAAGACGTACGGGAATATCTGAAGAACAATATATGTAAGTCAGAAGGAGTTAATGATGTTGACACAGAAATAAACCACTTAGAAACCATTGGGAAGGAAATATTAGACCAATACCTGCCACCGAAAAGGACAGAAAAGAAAAAACTATGGATGACCAACGGTATATTACAGATGATGGATAGAAGAAGGGAATCCAAGCGGAAAGACTACGTTGCATATGAATTTCTAGACAAAGAGATAAAAAAAGCTGTCAGAGAAGCCAAAAATAGAAATTTGGAACAACTGTGTGAAGAAATCGAGATATTGGAATATAAACACGATTCCTTCAACCTCCACAAAAAGATCAAAGAAGCAGTAAGCATCTATAGATCAAAAAGGTCGGGCCACTTAACAGACGCTCAAGGAAATCCAATAGTTAATATTGAAGAAACAAAAACAACATGGATGAACTATGTGACAACAACATTTGAAGACGATAGGAATGTCACCATCACATAAAATAAAAATGGCGATACCGGACCACCTATTCTCGAAGCGGAAGTAGAAGCTGCTATAAACAACATTTAGGCGGGAAAATCCGCAGGACCAGACGAGTTCTACTCAGAATTTTTGAAAATTATGGATAAAGACGAAGTAGAAAGACTTACCTTGATTTTCAACAATTATACCAGTGGAAAAATACCCCAACAGTGGCTAAGATCAACTTTTATAATAATCCCTAGAAAACCCAATGCCAAAAAATGTGAAGATTATCGAATAATAAGCCTTATGAGCCATCTCCTGAAATTTTTTTTAAAAATTATACATAAAAGAATATACAAAAAGTGTGAAAAACACATGACAAACACACAATTCGGCTTCAGGGATGCATTGGGTACTCGAGAGGTACTTTTTGCAATACAAGTTCGTTTTCAAAGATGTAGAGACGTGAGTTGTGATATATATGTGTATTTTGTTGATTACTAGAAAGCGTATGATAGAATAAAACATGACGAATTGATGAAAATATTAAATTCAATTGATCTAGATAACAGAGAGAACGCCATATAATAAATAATATCTATTATGAACAAACTGCAGCTGTTAGAGTTGTGGATCAGTTAACAGACGACATAAAGATAACAAGAGGTGTGTGACAGGGATGTATATTGTCCCCATTATTGTTTAATACATATTCAGAGCACATTATGAACCTAGCGCTAACGGACAGAGACGAGGAAATACTTATAAACGGAGAATGATAACAATAGGCACCATAAGAAGAAGATAAAATATTTAGGACAATATTTTCAAAAAATTTAATTTTAACATAATCCAAACACCTGGTTTGATTTATGTGATTTGGACTCAATTCTAAATAAATTGCATTTCCTGTTTTTTAATTTTATAATTAGTGCTTATTAATAAATTATCAAAAACTGTTTTTCTTTGTGACTTCTTACCGGTGTGAACCATAAAGTATACTTTATACCCGTGCGGGTCATTAAATGCACTTTATGCCCACACGAGCATAAACACAATATTACACAGTGGGTAAATAAGCAATAAAAATAACATAATGAATTAGTATGACATGAAATAAAATAACAAATTTTCGGAACAATATCATATCTTAAAAATAGAGACAAATTATACAAAGAAAACTGATACAATCATTCAAGCTGTATATAAGAAAACACAAGACTTAATTTATTTAAAAATTGGCCTAAACCTGTGAAACATACAAAAAATTAAGATTTACCAAAATCAAAAATGGACAATCCCACATACAGATATAAACAAAATGTAATAAATGCAGAACCTTGAGCGCTTTCGGCTTACAAAGCCATCTTTGGAGCTATGGCCAAATATTAAGTATTCTACTAGGAGACATCATGTGATAAGCAAATAATTGCTGGTTCTATATTTTATTTTCTTTTTTAAACAATTACTACAGTTCTTCAAAAAGCAGCAGCCATAGGAGCTATACAAAAGAAAAATAATAGATTCACTTTGGGAAGTTTGATAAGAAATCGTGGAAAAGCAACGACTATTGCCTGTAGAGGAAGAAGAGGTCGTCGAGGAAGAAGGAGAGGGCGAGGTAGAGGTCGCAGAGGTAGAGGAAAAAGCAGCCGAAGCAGACGAAGAAGTCGTTCTAGGAAAAGGGGCCCATCTAGAAGAAGGGGATAGGTAAATTTGTATTGTAAAATGAAAAATATACACAAAAGACTGTACACTGGACTTCACAAAAAACACATTAAAAAATTTGGTTATGGTACCGGTGTCAGAACTTAACCATTTTTACTGGAGTAAGCAGATAATTATCTGCAATAATAAAGCCATAGACAAGAATAAGCACAAGAATTATTTCGAAGACGAGAGATAATTAATTGTGGATAAAAAACTATAGAAGTAGGAAACATATTAAAAGCTGGAAAAGCACCAGGTCCGGAAAAAATTCTACCATAACTCGTCAAAATCATTATAGAAGACAAAGTTTAAAGAAATCGTAAACCATCTAGTAAGAAGACAAATATTCCATGAAGAATAGAATCAGACTAATCTTACACATTTTAAAAACTAGAAAAAGAAATCGACGGACAAGAAGCTTTTTTCTACTAATATGTCTACAAAATACATTAGGCAACATCCCAGAAATATTAGTAATAAATAGACTTGAAAAAGAAGTAACAGAAAAAGTATGGATTTATAAAATGGAAATATTTAATAGATGCACTGGGAATAGTAATAAAAATAGCAGCCACATGTACAAGTAGGTGGTTGTTAGCCTTTTTTCTAGACATCAAGAATGCCTTTAATTGTGCAAGCCGGAAAACAATCATACATATATTTATGATTGGAAAGAAACTTAGTAGTACCTCCATACCTTCAAAATTTAGTAAAGGAATACTTCACAAAAAGATAAATATCCATAGCAAAGGGTAACTTAATTTTAGCCAAGGATAAAGCTACAAAAATGCTGCACACGCTCTATAAAGTGTCAAAACAATTGATTTTAAAATTAACATCTCAAAGACAAAATTTATTACCAACATTGTAGTCAAGTAAGCCAAGTAATGGCTTACAGATATCTAGGGCATGAGATTCGCTTAGGCCGAGATAATTAGACAACTGTAATACAAAGAAGGATAGGTCTCGCATGGGCTGCCTTTGGTAGATTGAATAACATTTTCAAGTCTACTATCCCAGTTTGTTTAAAAAGAAAGGTTTTTAACCAGTGCGTTTTACCGGTTCTTACATATGGTGCAAAAACACTGACTCTGACAAAAAGAACAATAGATAAAATAAGAGTTACACAATGCGCTATGGAAAGATCAATATTAGGTATGACTATCACAGATAAAATACCAAACCTAGAAATAAGAACGGGAGTCACAGATGCAGTTGAAAAAATAGCCATGGCTAAATGGGCTTGGGCCGGACATGTGGCCAGATTAGTGGATGATAGATGGACCAGAAAGATTCTAGAATGGCGACCAAGGCAAGATGCATATCGAAGCAGAGGACGACCACCGACTAGATGGACGGATGAGATCAAGCGCATCACCACAAACTGGATGCAAGAAACTCAAAATAGAAATAGGTGGAAAATTTTACTGGATATATAGGCTAATTAATGATGATGATGATCTTTTCTCGCAATATTTTCCCATATAATCTTTCTATTGATAATATTACGCTTATTCCTCTGTAGTTTTTGCATCGTTTTCTATCTCCTTTCTTTAATATTATAAGCTCAGGTGAGATGCCTCCAGTTCCTGGTCCTTTCTTATTTCGATTGCTTTTATGGCCGTTCTCATTTCCCTATCTATTATTTCTAGTTCTTGTGGTGGGGATCTGCTTCGTCTTCGCCTGTTTTCTTTTCCAATGGATTGTGGTCTTTGTTCTGTTAACAGTTCCTTGTAATAGTCCTTCCATTCTTTGTCCTGTATATTTCCCACTTTAATTTTTTCCTTTGAGTTTTGTTTCAATCCTCTCAGTATTTTCCATGGCTCCGAAGTCAGCTCCTTATACCTTCTATGTATATTTCAATATTTAAGCAGGTTCTTTACCATTCTTCATTCTTTTGTTGTGTTTATATAGTGCTCTTGTTGATTGTCCTTGGAGTAGTTCTATATTGTATTGTTTTTCTTTTATAATGTTCAACGGTTCTTCTGTTCTAGTCTTCTGTTCTTCTTCTGTTCTTCTTTCTGTTCAAGAAAAATGATATTTCCAGTAAAAAGATGAAATATTTAGGTGTCATGCTTATCTGTACGAATTTTTGGTGCACATGTCAAATATATCGCCAATCAGGCTGATACAAGAACTGCAGCACTAGTAAGGATTATGCCTAACATAGGAGGACTTAATGCAGAAAAAAGTTGTGACTGTTGAGTTAATGATACAACCGAGCATTGTGTATTTGATTGTAATAGATTCAATAAAGATGCCAAAATGTACGCGAAAATAGGCATATTCAGAGCGTAGGGCATAATGAAAAAAATAACTTTATGGATGTTTTGAATGCAATAACAAAAATTATAAAAAGAAAAGAAATTCTAGAAAGACTCAAAATTCTAGACAGCAAGGACATACATAAATTAAATATGAAATATAAACATCCAGATAAATAACAAAAGGGAATGGGAAGCTGCGCGCGTGATTAAACGATCTGTAAAGGTCTGGAAAGACGTGCCACGAATGTAAGCCGAGAGTGGTTTTAGTTGGTAGGCAGGATACCATGGATGCATTCAGGGGCAAGACCCCTCCCCTTAAAGGGAATTTCATTAGGATATACTTCATCTACTCTAAATCCAACACACTGCAGGTACGACTCACCTGGTATGGTCTTTGGATTTCCACTCTCACAAAAACAACCTTCATTAGTGAAGACCCTATGAACATTGCTTGAAATAAATAAAATATATGTTACATTAAACACGTATAATTCACTTTATTTGAAACATTTCTGTATACCCTATCTGATGTTTTTACGTCACTTAGAATAACCTTGCAATTTTAGGAAACTTTTCTTATTTACATACTCCTACTATATAACATAACGTTTTACATATTTAGATAATAAGGCCAAAGAGAGAAAATATTTACGACTTACGGATTTCTGCGTACTTTTATTTTATGTATTTACGCAACAATTTGTCGATTTCTTCACGACTTGTATAAATTTATTCCACTTATTAAAATCAATGTGGTTTGTGGCATACACTTATTCATAATTATATCCGCGGTGCTAAGGCCATTATCATCGAAAACACATAAATATCAACTTTTGTTTAGTATACATAGATTATTCATTTATAAAAATATCCCTTTTACGGCCAAAGACGAATTTATTACTTTTATCACCTTCGCATTATTCAAGCTTGTCTACAAAAGGCTATAACTCTCATTTTTTAGAAACTTATTTGATAGTGACAAGTCAATGAACAAATAAAAAGATTTTTAAGCTTTGCGAAAAGTCGAAAAATAATATGGGGAGGGGAGTGATTCGACAATAGGAATCAGGACCATACCGACATAAAAAAGTTCCAGAATATTTATGTAGCCATAAAGATATAAAAATGTCCAAGTTCATCATCTGCTGTAATAAATGATAAACAATTTAATACCATTAATAATACATATGTATCAGTGTCGCAACCAAGTCCAGTGTTAATCCAGTGTTACGAAAACCTTGTCCACAAAGAAAAGGTTACTTAATCGTGAAGGCGAAAGTAACTTATGTGTGTTTAAAGTGAGCTTTAATCTTCTCCATAGGATCCTGTGGGAAGGATTGTAAGAAATCAGATTGATTACGTGCTAGTAAATAAGAGGTATAGGAACAGCTGTACAACTATCAAAACATATCCGGAGGCAGACATAAATTCTGATCATATACCAGTTGTAGGTAATTTCAGTCAGAATGAAGAAGGTTACAAGAAGTCGATGAAAAAGTATGATGTTAGAAAAGTGAAAGATCCCAATGTTCGACTGAAGGTGAGTGAAAACCTCAATAAAAAGGTGCTAAAATGCAGAAATGCAGGAACTAAAGAGGAAAGTTTGATCATCATGCAAGAAACAATAAGAGAAATAAAAGAACAACACCTGAAGAAAGACACAGAGAAACGCAAATCGTGGATGACCGATGAAATATTCGAATTCTCCAAGAATATAAGAGAATAAAAACCATCGACAGAAGAAAGATAGGAGAAGCCAAAGAGAAACAAAAACAGAACAATGTCAAGAAATAGAGCAGTATCAGAGTGAATATGATGACTTTAATGTCCATCGAAAGGTTAAGGAAATAGCTAGAAAATTCAGAAAACGCAACAGAGGCAAAATAACAGAAGATGGAGACAATCTTGCGACAACCAAAGAAGACAAAAAGGCAATATGGAAATAATACTTGAAGAAACTTTTCCACGGCCTTAGAACACAACAAGAACTCACCATTGAAAAAAATTCAAGTCCCGAAATCTTACCAGAAGAAATAACGGCGGCCGAAGAAATAATACCGATAGAGAGCCTTAAATTGGAGTTTGTACCATTTCTCAAAAAAGCAGGAGCAAAAGTTTGTGAAAACTATAGTACCATAAGCCTAATGAGCCATCTGCTGAAGCTGTTTTTGAAAGTCACCCGTAAAAGAATTTATCGAAAATGCGAGGAACAAATTTCTCCCAATCAGTTTGAATTTGTGAACGCCGTTCGTACGAGGAAAGCTTTATTTAGCGTACAGGTATTGTTTCAGGACTGTAGAGATGTCAGCTGTGATGTTTTTGCATGCCTGATTGACTAATAGAAGGCTTTCGATACAGTCAGACATAAACAAATGATGGAAGTGCTGAAGAGGACAGGGATTGACGGATGAGACGTAAAAATAATAGCTAACCTGTATTGGAATCAATCAGCGGTACTCTAAATAGATGAATAATATACAGATCAGGTCAAAATCTTAAGGATAGTAAGACAGGGGTGAATAATTTTACCACTGATATTCAATCTGCTCTCGGAGCAGATTTTTGAAGAGGCTCTAAAAGATATTGATAAAGGCTAATAACCTGCGTTATGCAGATCATACAATGCTGTTGTATAATACCATAGACTCTTAGTACCATAAGACAATACCCTTATTTATTTCTTTGAAATGGGGGCAGCTTTTCCGTTATAAATTAATTAAGCGATAGCGCTCCCTATACAATACACACATTTTTAACTTTTTTAAATTTTAACAAAAATTTAAAAAGTTTTCTACGGCCAATAAAAGTGGTCTGTATGCACGCCTGAAGGCGATTTGGTATATCGCCGATTAACTGGTCGAGGTGGGCTTGCGGAATTCTTTCCCATTCTTCACGAGCAGCATCTTTTAGCTCTCGAACTGTAATAGGGGATTATTTCGCTGCTTGATGCGTGTTTTGAGAATGTCCCAAGCATGTTCAATGACGTTTATGTCGGGGAAATTCGAGGGCAGAAAATGTTGTACTGCTGCTGTACTATAAGGAGGTTCGTTGTTATGCATATGCTAATATTTATTATTACCTATTACCATTTGAAATAAACGTACGACAGGATTTAAAACTTCAGCATCAGTGATTCTTCTTTCCAGAACCAGTAGTGACGTCCTCAGACCACTAATAATATCATCCTCAAACCATAATATTGTCACCTTCAAATGAGACACGCAGTTGGGCTGTTTCTTGTCGGGCTTGTCGTCGTGGTGCTCCCCAAATCAGTGTTTTTCGCGAATCAGAAACCAAGCCAATTTTTGATTCATTAGAGAACATCACATTATTCCAGATAGAACCATGATGCGTCATTTCTCTAGCCTATTGCAATCTTACCATTTTGTGTTGGTAGTTTAGTGTTATAATAGCTAAACTGTATTGAAATCAATCAGTGGTGCTCCTACCTAATAGACGGAGAATAAACAGGTCATTTTTGAATAGGCGTTAAAAGATGATACAATAGTGTTTTCGAATACCATAGAAGCGCTGCAAAACTTAATGAACAAAATAACGGAAACAAGTAGAACATATGGACTGGCTATAAACATCAGCAAAACCAAGCTAATGATTATCAGCAAGAAAAACATAAAAGGAGCAAATCTGTATGTGAACCGAATTAGAATTGAACGTGTCTCACAGTACAACTTTTCTATATATCAGCTACTTCAATTCATTTTGCAAGGTAAAATTCAAGGACAAAGTCTCAGGACGAAGAAGAACATCCTGGCTTGCTAACCTGAGAGCATGGTATAGAAAGACCTCAACATAGCTATTCCGTATAGCAACAAACAAAGTCATTATAGCCAAAATAATAGACAACGTTTGGAACGGACAGGCACCATAATAAGAAGAACCTTGTCATGAACAGCATATTTTGTTTAAAAAATAAAGGAACGAAATTTTGTTCATAATACCATTAATTATATTAAAACTGTTTGAGGCCACTTTTTGACGTCAATGTGTTTTCCTATTCCTAGATGAATGTAAAAATGTGAGTTTACTTAATTACGTTAGAAACGTAGTGTTTATTCAATGAGATACGATAATAGAGAAAATTGTAAATATTACTGGAATATAATAGTCATTGTCAGGGAAAAACACTAGATTTTACCATAAGTTTTTGGAGTAGCTCCAAATTCAAGATATAGAGGAGAAGGTGGTAATATGGACCCCCATTTTGATTTTTTATTGTAAAATTGATATTATTAATAAAAAACAGATATTGTTAGCTTAGTTACGATATGGTGTTAGTTACCGAACACATTGTAATAGTTAAAGCGGTTTAAGACTTCATTTTACATTTTTTTTAAATAATTTTTTAAAAGTTGACACATTCATCAGAAAACGGGATGTGCAGTTAATATGACCCCCATGGTGTTTGTAATATGGACCCCCTTATTAATTTAAGGAAATATTGGCAAATTCTGAAAATTATAACTGCATTGAACAAAAAGCCTTTTTATTATACATAAGTAGATAGAGTGTATATAAGTAGATACAGCATAATATGTATGTATAGGTAGATATAGTCTAGTCTACAAAATTAAAATGTCCTACATGGTAATAATGGACGAACAACGACAGAAATCGCAGACGTACTCATCCGTACTCGCAACTGCAGGAGTGTCATGCAGTCGGTTATCAGTGTTCTCAGCCTGATTTTCGTTTGGTGCCTCCTCCTCTCCTGCAATGAATTCATGGTCTTGAAAAATATTTCTTTCCAGGGGGTAAATACCTGTGACCCAGAATCCATTTACAGCGTTTACTCCTGTCGTACATCGGAGGTACGCCTTTCCCAAAAAGGACGCAATATCGTAAGGCCCAACAGGTCTACTTTCATGAAGCATCCACTGCCGGATATTTTCACTGTAGTGAGTCTTTAAAGCTCCCATAAAAGTGCGGTCTAGTGGTTGCAATTTATGTGTTGTGTGGGATGGTAAGGACAATATCGTGATGTAATTTTTCCTTGCCAAATCGATCACATCAATGTTTCTTGTGTGCGAAAAGTGACCGTCAAGGATAAGTAGTATGGGCGAGGTCTCTGTTGGATTTGTTTTTTCAATAAAATGAGCTAACCAGTCTCTAAACAGATTTGATTGAACCCACCCAGACGGGTGAGCTCTTCCAATTGACCCAGGAGGAGCTTCTTTCATAAGAAGATCAGACATGTTTATCCTTGGGAAAATCAACATCGGAGGGACATAAGATCCTCCTGCACTCATTGAACATATGACTGTGACCAAAGATCCACGTTCTATCGCAGTTAATGAACATATTTGGCGTTTACCTTTACTGGCAATAACTTGTGGTATTTTTGTCTGAACTACACTCAGGCCCGTTTTATCCACATTCCAAATACGGTCACCTGGGTATTTGTGTTTTGAATATTCGGACTCCAGCAAGTCATAAAAGGCATTAACTTTTTCACGAGTAAAACCTTTTGCACGAGCATATGATGTTCCAGTTGGCTTTCGGATTGACAACTTGTCTTTGTGTCGTCTAAGGAAATGGTCCAACCAAGCCCTGCCAGCAATTTCGTTTCTAAAGTTGGTTTGAATCCCATTTCTAATTGCTAGTTGGTAAGCCATTCGACGAACATCCAAGCGAGTGAACCCGTAAAATTTTGCCTCCATATACTTCAGGTACTCCACTAGTTCATTTTCCAGTTCTTCAGGTATAGCTGGTTTCCTACCTAGCTTTTTTGTGTGAACTTCAGTGGCTTCAGATGTACTTGCCTCTTTAACATAAAGTGGTCTTAGGCACATCAAAATGTTTAGAAGCCTTTTTGACACCCATTTTCTTTTCAGTGACAGCTGCTACTGCTTCTTTCATTTTGTCCTTGTCCCAAATTTGCCTTTTTCTGGCTGGTTTAGGTGTTAAGCTGATTCTAGGCATCTGAAAAATAAAAAAACCACAAATATTGAAACTGCTTGTAATATGGACCCCGGGGTCCATATTACTATCACCTAGGGGGGGCCATAATACACACATCCCTAAGTTTAAAACACGTGGTTACAAGATAAAATGTAAAAGACTTAGAACATTCTATTCTGTGTTAAACTGTAGGTAATAACCTCTAATTCATATGCACGATACTTAGAACTAAGTTATTATTAGTTATGGTAAGTTAAAATCAAGAAATTTACATACCTTTCAAAGTTTTGAAGATTGACCAAAACACAAACTACTGCACAATTACTGAGTGACTGCACTTAATGGCTCACAGCGCTCTTACCGGCCAGTTGGTATACTAGTGAACTAGTTCCAGCGTTCTCCACTAGATTTCAGCACTTTGTTATTAAAATACGGAGGGAGGCCATAAAATATGCAGGGGCCATATTACCACCTTCTCCTCTAATTGACTGTTTCATAGATTCATTATCTACTATAGAGTCTTAAGTTCGAGTTTCCATTAAAGAGTCCCGTTGTATGCAGGTGTCCCTTAACTGATGCATGTTCAGTGGGCAAGGCTGGTATAACTCTTACTTTGACAACAGACGTTTTGCTTGTGAATGACACATATGCAAAGAAGAAATAGATAAAATGTAATATCGTAGTACCCAAGAGGGAAGACTGTGAAATTGGTTCACCAGTAATCGTAAACGTAAGTTAGAGAGTTAGAAGTATATACGCTGGTATATGCCACCGTATTTTTGATAGAGGTTTTCGCTATACAACGGTGCTATGATATGTCGGCAAGTGGAGAATGACTCAATCGTGAACTACTCCGATAATCAAACAACTTTAAAATTTCTGTTCTATGCAAATTGATAAGAAACTTGTGTGGGACTGTTTATTTACCCCTTTCTAGGTTGGAAGTTGGAATATACTGATACTAATAGGCTAAAAAACTGGCTCAAGAAAGCACTCGTGTGACATTGATTAGCCACACAGCCAGAGCACACACACAAAAGCAGCCATTAACAAATGGGTGCAAGAAAAGTCTTTGACATGGTGGATAAATGCCTTAAGAGTTCATTAAGTGACATTCAATCAAATTCAAGTCCTGTGGCTAATAGTGGGGTTACTGACTGGAAACTGTAGGTTTAGTTAGCATTTGCGTCATAGGTCTTGACGGAAGAGGATACATGTCCGTTAAGACCAAAAACCAAAAGCATCAATCTATATGAAAGGACCCTTTTCAAAGCTGTGGAAGCTCGTTAAGAAAGTAGAATTGGGTCAGAGGCTTCAAGTGACAAAGAGAAGCACAATAGATCTGGAAATTAGTCTAGTTGTAATATGTAATTTGCAACCTATAATCGACAAAGTATACGTAATATAAACATAAATAATGGTTTGTACACTTCCTTGAGTTTTTTTTGGTATATACATCATTCAATATTCGTTTGTACACTGATGGACATAGATCTATTTCGAAGTTGTGCTTCTTTCATTCAATTCCTGTGGCAACATTTTAGATCATCAGTCCAACGTATTGGTGGACGACCTCTGCTTCGGCGGTTCCAGTATCCACCTTATCTGGCAGTGAAATGCCCAACATAGCCCTTTGAGCTACATGGATTTTTTTCACTATTTTTTTTACCATACTCAAGTTTTTCGCTCCCTCAGTCAACACTGACAATGCAACTGATTAAAGGTTTTTCTTTTCAGATATATTGGTATGTAGGACGATTTGAATCTTGCCGAAGGCTGCTCAAGTCAGTCTTATATGACGTAGAAGCTTAACGGTTTGGTTATCTTTTCCTACGCGAATCTTATGACTTAGGTATTTATAGGCAATTACCCGGTCTATGAATCTTGTTCCTACACATATGCCTTCGCTGACTATAAGATTTGCTATCATCTGGATTTTAGATATATTTATATCCTCGCCTCCAAAGAGGAAAGGTAGATTTCTATCCTATCAGCTATTAGCACAATATTAACTGCAAATCAAAGGTGGCTAAGCCTTTCTACATTCATGTTTATGCCCTTGTCGGTCAGTTTTACACTTTTACAAATAAATTCCAAAAGCTTAGTGATCAGTTTCAATGATATGCTGTCCCCTTTGTTATAACGCAGAATTAACCTTGAATATTTCGCTGTTTAAAAAATGTTTAGGTTGTGCGGAAAAGCTTACTCTACGAGCATGTTATCACCTTAATATTGTTATTTACAGAAGGATATGTTTCTTCATTTTTGTAGAAAATGTAGATAACTCGCAAATAAAAATCTTGTGATAACTGTTCTAAGAAAGCCATTTAAATATTTAATCATGCATTGCAGTTGCTCGCATGACCATAATTTTATCAAAAATAACTAATTAACATGTAAATGTATTTGTGTACTTTCAGTCATCACTTTTTCGCCAACTTAAACAAAAGTAACCTCGCATTCTTATGTAAAAACCCATATAAGTAGAAAATTATTTATACCAAAGTGATACGGCATGATTCATGAAAAAACAGTTTACTACCTATTTCGTTTTTAATTCCTCATGGGCTCAATGTCAGTTTTTTCTGATAAGGTTTGTTACCACGCAATATCAAATATAACGTCCTAGAAACTACGAACAAAAACCTCATGTATATGCATTAGAATTCCCATAAAATTGTGTTATCTGTCTCAGATGTGAATACACACATTAATAATATTGATAATGATTATTCTCTAACAGAAATTACAAAAGCAGTTCACTCCTTTTTTTTTGAACCCGGACTTCCGAAATTTCTCAGAGATATTTCCGATTTATCTAACTATGTTCCCATTTTTGTGTTGAAGTCACCACCTATGAGAGTGCAGTGAGCTTTGTTCTATCTTAGGGTTCCGAACACATCTTCGTAAAATTATTTTAACTCTTCGTCGATACATAGATTTTTATGAACTTAGCGGTACATCTTTCAAGGTCATATCGCTGATATACTCGATGTACCCAGAACTACGGTACAAGATGCCATCAGACGATTCCGGGAGACAGGATCGTACAATCGCAGGCCAGGACAAGGCCGAAAACGATGCACTTCAGTTCGAGATGACCGCTTCATTGTCACTAAATTATTGAGAAATCGCTTTTGCACCGCTCCTGAAGCTCGTACGTCTCTTCTTGAGGTGAGAAACGTTAGTGTGAATAGACAAACGATTAGAAGAAGAGTCTCAGAAATAAACTTTAGGGCTTTTGATTCAGCTCGCGCATCACAACTGCTCCCACAACATTGTTTGTGCTAACTGGACTATGGCGGAATGAAAGAATTTACTGTTCTCAGATGAGAACAGAATAGCCCTAATAGATCCAGATGGACGCCAACGTGTTTATACGCGTTAAAATGAAAGGTTTGCTGCATGCGCTATAACCGAAACCGTGGCTTACCGAAGAGGGTCAATAATGATTTGGGGAGATATTTCTTACGAAGCGCGTACTGATCTTGTTGTGTTCAGTAGAGGCAGTGTGAATGCCCAATTGTGCAAGAAGTTCTCCAAGACCATGTCATGTCTTTTGCACCATTCATTGGCCAGCACACAGTCCCGATCTTAACCCAATCGAGCATATTTGGGACAACCTCAAAAGACGGGTAAGAGCAAGAGTACCAGCCCCTGTATCCTTTGAAGAGCTGAAGAGAGCTTACGTAGAGGAGTGGCACAATATCTTCCAATCTGATATCCAGGATCAGGGTTGGACTGTTTTAAAACAAGCTTTTTAAAACAACGTTTTAAAACATGTTTAAAAACACTGAAAAAAAAAACAGTTGCATTTTAAAACACCGTTTTAAAACATTGTTTTAAAACATAGTTTTTTTTCGTTATTGTTTATTATTATTTTGTTTATTAACATTTGTTATAAGACATTTGTGTTTGCTAATTTGCAAAATTGCAAACATAGATTATAGAGTATGTAGGTGCAATAACAATATTAATGCTAAGTAAAAAGTAAAACTCAAAAAAAGTAACTGACTAAACTTTATTTATGTTCAGGTAGCAAGCATACTAGTACTGTTACGACAGTGCTGTAGTAACATTAACTAAACCAATACTCCTAATAAAGTTAAAAGAAAAAGAAAATTAAGAAATTAAGTAAATAATTATTGAATTACAACAGCATCTATTACACAGTCCTACATCCTGCAACTGATATGTGATACAAAAAATAAAAATAACAATGAATGTTCCTTAAAAAAATAAAAACTATAAATATAGAGCTTTTACGGTTAATAATGTAACCTTAAACATTTTTATTTAAATGTTGAAATATTGTTACTAGCTTAGCAGCTTTGTCACTTCCTAACCTATTCCTCAATTTCGAGTGAACTAGACCATATGAAGAAAATAGCCTCTCCACTCCAGCACTGGATGCAACTGCTGAAAATAATTGAGTTGTCAGCTGCAACAACTCCGATGAAATAAACTGTTTTTGAGATAGCCACCATGTTAAAGAACTTAAATTGTCTACTGTATTTTTTGCAAACAAATATTGTTTATTAAATGGCGGTGCTAAGGCACGAAATGACAGTATTTCGGGCATTACATTTGGGTGAAAATCCGAAATAAATAACAATGCTCTATCAACTTCCACCTCAGAGGTTGGAGTTTCTGACCTAAGTACTGAGGGTCTAATAAATAAGCTAAATAATGCGCATCTGATATAGCCAGTTGAAAACGTGCTTCTGCTTTATGAAGTTCCAACACGTTGCTACAACCGTTAGATTGAGCTTCACTTTCACTTTGGAAATAACCCAGTAAGTCCTTCCAAATGTCTGTTGCAGCTGCTATGGTGCAGGTATTTCTCTGGCATTTATCCAAAGCCCATATGTGTGCCAGTTGAGGTTTATGGGAATCCCCTATAGAAATCCAGTGAAGTACGTAATTATTTTAAAACGTTTTTTTTGTTTTAAAACAGTGTTTTTTTGTTTTAAAACAGTGTTTTTTTAGATGAAAAAAAAAACTGTTTTAAAACAAAAAACATTGTTTTTAAATAAAAAAAACATGTTTTTTGTTGTTTTTTAAAAAAACATTTTTTTGTCCAACCCTGTCCAGGATATCATAAATGGATTGCCAAACCGGCTCCAAAAAGTCCTAAGGGCTAGAGGCGGCAACACCCATTATTGATACCCTATTTTTTTTTCAATTAGACGTTGATTTCCAAAATATTGTTCATTTGAATTTTCTTCGAAGATTTTATTCATTGGATTTTTACTGTAACAAATTAATTTCTTTCAAAAAGATTATTTTTTCTCTTCCACGGAGATAAAAATTGATAAAAAACATGTCTAGTTGTTAAAGCACCTAACTTTTATATTATCAAACATAAGCGAATCAATCAAAAAACATAATATTAAGAAAGCCTGAGCCTATAGTTTATATACGATTTAATTTCAGTATTCTACAAATACTAGAAAATTCCACAGGGTGATGCAAATTTTAAGAAAAACACAGTTTGATTCGTACACCAGGAATACAATAAAAATTTACCTTTTTAGCAATATTAATATTATAAAGATATTTTCAAGGAATAATGCTATAACATATTAAAAAATCACTTAAATTGGACAACAGGTATAGGAGATATAAGAAATCAAAAATTATCTATTTTTAAGGTGGCCGGTTAATTTTGCTCCAGAGTGTATTTCTTGAAATATACTTCCAATCGAAACTAAAAATCAAAATCTGATTTTTTTCTTCATTTCATATGAAAATGAACATGATATTGATGGAATGATTGGAAACTATCCATGCAATAGTTTCTCCAATCTAAAATAGATCTAAAATAGAAAAATATTCTTTGCTTTCGTCTCCTACTGGGATCTGCTGAAACTATATATGTGTCAATTTAATGAAAAAGAGGTTATATGATGACAATGTTTATAGAAAACCGTTCAGCACAAACCAAACTGCAGACGATCAAAGGTCACCTTCAAAATATTTTCTTAATCCGCCGACAGTGAAAAAATATTTTTTATATACACAAGAAATGTAGGTTAAGGATATTTTTTATCGGGATGGTTGCTGCATCGTATTC
This sequence comes from Diabrotica balteata, assembly GCA_918026665.1. NCBI lineage: Eukaryota > Metazoa > Arthropoda > Insecta > Coleoptera > Chrysomelidae > Diabrotica > Diabrotica balteata. The sequence continues at coordinate 161,844,140 of OU898279.1, read as the reverse complement.
GTAATATTTATTCAGAGTCCGTATATTGTTTAAACGTTTTTTTATTATACAGGATGTTATTAAAACAAAAAACTGGAACAGTACGGTGGTAAAATTTATTGTCGGTTCGAAAACCAAACATAATATGTTTGTCTACCTCGTAACATACAAATATACAGTGAAAGTTAATTTTTTTTAATATTTAGGATGGTTACGGTGAGCAAACTTTCAAAAAGAGATACTTTAAATTATACGAAAGGCAAATGTAAGGTAAGAAGCCCTGATAATATTGCAGGAAGCATTAGATAATAAGATTTTCAAATTTTGCTGATTTAAAAATAAATACTGATGATGTAATTTAATTGGGAAATTTTAAAAGAGAATTTCGTTCATTATATTCATTAAAACACAGCGACTTTGATAGGCTGGACACATATACGAATGCCAGACAATATGATTGCTAAAATGTTAACGATGGGAACACCTATAGGAAGAGAAAGCAGCTGCCGACCCCGAATTAGGTGGTTAGATGGAAATGAAACCGACTCTTAGAAAGAGGGATATTCGGATGTAATCACATGAAGACAACAGGTCGCCAGAAACCGAATAGAATGGCGAAGAACCCTTAGAGCAGGCCAGGATCCACAAAAGATTGTGGAGCCAAAGATGATTATTATGATGATGAAAGGAAAATAAGGTTATAAATGCAGATAATGGAATGACTATAAAAAGAAATAGTATTGGGTATCTAGGATTCTATCCCGTGATCTTATGGACCCAAACATTTTTGGGCCAGCAGGCACAAAAAAATAGTGCCTCTCTTGTGCCCACCCCATTCCGAAATTCAAACTTAGAATCACTAATATCCATTCCCAGCTTTTTTAGCAGGGTTTTTTAAGGTATGTGACAGACTGATCGTTCGATAATCACTACATTCTTTGGCATTTAATTTCTTTGGTAGACAAATAAATGTTGATGCCAGCATTTCACATGGAATTATTCCTGTGGAATAGATTGTGTTCAGTAGTTGGACTAGAAGAGATCTATGTTTTTTTTCATTGACCAATTTTAGCAATTCACTTGGTATTTCATCTGGACTATTTATAGCAGCTTTATTATTTTTCATGGACTTCTGACTTTGTTATTTCGGGTATCTCGTCTTTACTCTGATTATTTTTATATATATTTTCCTGTCTCTGGTCATGGACTAATTCCTCTATATATTTTCCCCATCTTCCTAATTTTGGTTCCGTCTCCACTAAAATGTTTCCTTGTTAGTCCAATAGTATGCTTGAGGTTTTTTGTTTTGCTACCCCAACTAATTGTTTAACTTTCTTATGGAGATTGAAGTTACTATTTAACTGGATGAAGATTAGAGTTATCATATTTGTTTTGTAAGTCTTCTATTTCTTGGCATTTTCCAGCGAAATAAGTCTAGTTTCTCTAATTTCCTTCTTATTTTATTATGCAGCTGTTGATACTGAGTTATGTTGATATTCTTTTGCCTTCTTCTGTTCTCCATCATTTTCAAGATTTCTTCTGTCATCCAATCTCCTTTCTTGCATCTGGTTGTTGTGAGTTCTCTACGACTTGGTTCGATAATTGCATTTTTAAAGAATTGCCACTGTTGTTCTACATCACCATCAATTGATTCCGGTGTGGATTCTAGGTTTGCATTAATTTCTTGTTTCAGTTTTTCTTTGACGTCTTCTGATTTTTATTTTTGTAGGTTTAGTTTATTAATTTTGTAGCTTTTTTGTATCTTTTTTAAGTGAAGTTGGAATTTTGCTGCAAGAGGATTGTATTCCGACTCCACATCTGCACCTGGGTACGCTTTCACCGATTGTATTGCGTTTCGGTATCTGTGGTTTATTGAAATATATGGCAATTTAAGTGTAAAGGCATCGTTTAGGCAGTTTGAAGAAAGTATTCATTACCGCAAGATTATGTTCTAGGTAGAATTCTATAAGGCGTTCTCCTCTCTCATTTCAAACACTGAGCTCTAAGAATCCAAAGATAGGATTGCTATTTCTTATGCTTCATCTAGAACTTAATCGACCCCTGCCAAAATTGGCCAACAAGTGCGATGCATGGTGAATAACAGCAATTTTCACCTTCCGACGGATCACGACAATAATTGATGACGCAGATGATTTGCAATACAGCAAGTCCGCAACTCTGTTATTGCTACAAGTAAAAAGACATTGTTATAATAGCCCAGTCGTCAGAGATTTGATGTCTGAAACTTGATAAACAAGCTGAATTTTGTTGAGAATGTGAATTTTTGCACACCAAAAAAGATTAAAAAAAGGTTTGCAACTTTTACCCCTGGACTTTCCTCTAAAAAATTGATTTAATAAGAATCTTTGCTCAACACTTTAAACACTTTTTCTCTAGAGTGTGGAAGATCCTAAATGCAATGTTAAAGATCAAAAATATATTCGAAAATGGCTACAAGGACAAAATTCCTCTAGTAGTGATGACGAGGAGCCATAATTAGACGCAAAATTTAGACCAAAGAAAAACGCTCGAATAGAACCTGACTTATTAAAATGGACGAAGAATTGTCCACTAATTTGACTAGCCCTTCGGTGTACAGTGTAGTATTGAAATAGATAATTTTGTCTCTATTTTTGAATCGTTGGTGGACAATAAGATCTTGCAGGTAATTATAGATCAAACTAGCGTATATGCATCACAGAAACGTGCTAAACTGGCAAGGGATGAGCTAAAGATATTCTTTGGTTTACCAATTTTGTTTGTACTTAGATTGACAAGTATTAGGTTGTATTGGTCGAATAATGCGAATTTACAACGAACTAGCATCATCTGTAATGACAATAAAAGGTTTTTTGAAACTACTAAGATTAATTCATATATGTAGTGGACAATACTCAAATGCCAAAAAAAGGTGAAATTGAATATAATAAATTTTATAAAATTCAACCCATACTTGCACCTTTTTACAAATTAAAGCACAGTTTTAAATCTTTCAGATATCTTTCTATTGATGAGAGTATGGTTGCATTCGACGATGAAACAATATATTTCGTTAAGCCCATCAAACGGGGCAATTGCTTGCAGCAATACTGGCTATATGGTAGACTTTCCCGAAAATCTGGAGCAGTTATTTTAAGTTGAAACAATTGTTCTAGACTTATCAAAACCTGTATAACTTCAAGGATATTGCTTGTATTTTGATAATATCTTCTCCTCCTTTTACTTAACAAAAATATTAGACGACAAACGTTTTGCATGTGGAACATTTAGATCAAATAGAAAACAATTTCCACAGGACAAATTGACTGCAAATAAACATTTATGGTTATTTGTATCTAAATAAAAACCCGTTGTACTTCCAAGAATATGTACTAACCATCAGATATGACAACTGCAAAGACAAAATAGGAGAGAAGGAAATGTGATCTGCCAAGAGGTGTTGATTTGTTTGACCAGATTCGTTCCACATATAGTTCGCGGTCATGTATATAAACTTTTGTTTTAGACAAAGAGTGCTAATTAATATTTTTGTTCAAAATTGTCCCAGAGACATTTTTTATTAAAAATATTTTTTTCTACGACGCATAGATTCCTAGTAAATGATTTTTTTCCATATTAATCTTTTTAATGACTTGGGCAACCTCTCCAGTGGTAGGTGGTCTTTTGCTTGAGTTGAATATATGTCAATCATTTCGATCTGCTACGGTGTTATCTGCTTATTCGTTATAATGGCCGTTAAATTTTGCGTCAAAAAATTCAACTTATCGTTCAATATTGAGGCCGTATCACTTAGAATATTTCCTTCTCCATCCTTACGATTTCCTGTTCTTGGCTTAATCTCCTTCCTCATTCTATTTACATTTCTGTGGAACTTTTGAGTTTCGTTTTGATTTCGTAGCCAGTCTATGCATTCTAACTGTCTTACTTCAAATTATTTTTTTTGTCTTTTAACCTTTGTTTTTATTTTTTTCTTAGGGTCTGGTATCCCTTCTTTGCTGTTCTTGTGCATCTAGCTTGATTTGTCCTTCAGTATGCTCTATTTTCGTTATCTGTTGCTTCTTGGCACTCCTCGTCACATCATTAGTTTTGCCTAACTGGTTGGGTTTCCCCAATATTTCCGATGTCTTCTCAGTTATTATGGTTCTACATTTTGTCCACAATTCCTCCACATTTTTCTCCGCTTCCAGGCTCTCTGTTTCCTCATCCATTTGTCTCGTATACTCTCTCGCAACTGTTTCAATGTGCAGATTATTAACATTAATTATTACTTATTTCATGTGTTTATACCTTCATTAGGTTTGATATTCTTCCTCTGATTTTCACAGATCCTTCCTGGTCTATTTGGGAGTTTCTTATTTTGCGGCAATTATAACTTCTTCAGCTTTTTTTTTTCAAATGCCATTATTTAGAGAAGGAAGTAAATTAAGAATATGTTAGATTCGAAGGTTGTCCAGTTCTTTATAAAACTATAAGAGCATCTACTAAGTGGTTCAACGCCATAACGAGAACGTTTTCTATTATTTACCGACCAGTAACTGACCTCAGGACTAATAAGGTGCCATAAATTACAGAAAAATACTGGAAACAAATAAAAATACATATACGCAGCATATTTATAACAAAGTATTGAACCCGGTGCAACAAGGTTCCCTCTTAATGCAAAACTCACCGCAAACAACAAATCTATACAAAGAATGTAAACATACACATTATCGTTTGTTTACACTTTAATATGTATGCTTGTTTGCAAAGTATTTGCATAATTTTTTTATCTTGAAATAAAGTCGACCTTAAGTTGTGTCATCTGCGTATATTTGCATCTTTGCGAAAAAAAAATCTCTTAATGGTCTACTTATATGTTTATAGCACTCGGGCCGTTTTCATAGGTCAAAAAACACGTAAAAATGAATTTTAACAAGTTGTTTTCTACTTCTACTACAAGTTAAAAACAACTTGTTACAGTTGAAGTATAAAACATTACGATGAATAAAAATTAAGAAAACTGTAAAAACCGCTCAAAAAGTATAAAATAGATATTGCAGCACTGCAAGAATTACGTTGGAGGACAGGAGTAACAAGGACAGATTGATAAACAAGACTTTCACCTTTCAAAATTTCAATAATTCAGGAGGAAAGAAGCAAGGGCAAAAAGAGGTGGGATTCATAATACTAAGGCACCTGAGAGAAAAAGTTATAAATTTCAAGCCAATATACGAAAGGATGGCCTACGTAAGCTCCTCTACACATCGGCAGACGCGTCCGCGGACGAGATCTACGTATGCATCTTGTATTGGAGATGTGTAGAGGGTAATTTGATCATCTGTTATTTATATATCCCGTCCGCGGATGCGTCTGCAAGATATCCGATTGTTGTCGGTTTTTTTATCACAGATCAAAGGGTTTCGGTGCGGACGTCTGACGCCTTTACATTTTTAAATAGTCGCGTAGATATTGCGTCTCCAGGGAATTAACACAGACTGAATGATTTACAGATATGTCCAGATGTGTGGTCAACTTGTGATGATACATCTGCAGATGCGTCCGCAGACGCGTCTGCCGATGTGTAGTGGAGGCATAAGAGTCAACAACAAACCATTTAATATATCAGTCTTGAACTTATACTCCCCCACAGAAACAAGCAATGCAGATGAAAAATAAATCTTTTATGATAGAGTCGAAGAGGAGATAGAAAAACCTGCGCAACTCGTAACGACCTTCAAATGTTTCACGTATCGCCTCCTAGAACCAGAATGAGTACTTTTGATGTTATATGTGCAACAAGTGATTTTTTAATGTTTCAAACTTTTACCTGCAAAAACCGTTTTACGCATGTTAAAATATTGGTAGGTACTTTCAGAATTTAATACTTAATGCAGTGGAATAGTTATAATTTGCATTATTCTCAGCTTTTTTAATTTTAAAATTCAATAATAAAACCAGTTCAGATAACCTCAAAAATATGACCTTTTTTTTTTGACCCAACTTATATTTCGGCCAAAGTAGGTCTAACGTTTGTCTTATTAGTTTTTTTTATTATTACCATCAACATTCTGGGTGTTCTTGTATTGACTACATGAGTTATGCCGACTACAGTCAAGATCATCTCCAAACCTGTTTAGAAGCAATTTGATCTGGTAAAATGACATAAAGGCAAGCCGCAGATATTTAGCAGTTAACAAAAAGACATCCTCAGCTGACAGTCAGGTTTGCATCAAATATAAAAAGAAATCGTGCTCAGATTGATAGAAAAATAATCTCAGACTACTTCTATCACTTAAAAGAAGTAGTTGAGACTGCATCGCCTCAGAACATTTATAACTACGACGAAACATACATGTCTGACGATCCAGGCAGGAAGAAAGTAATCTGTCGTAGGGGTTGCAAGTACCCAGAGCGTATCATGAATTCGACTTAGCAAGTCCAAAATTAGCGATATGTTTTGTGTTAATGCCAATGGTACCTCTGTGCCACCTTATATTATTTATAAGGCTGAACATTTGTGGACACATGGTTAGAAGGTGGCCTCGAAGGGCCGCAATACAACAGGACAAAACAAGATTGAATCGACGGAGCAACATTTGAAGATTGGTTTGCTACACATCTTCTTCCAATCTTAAAAGAACATGTAAGCTTAAACGTGGTCAGGTTTTGCGAAGAGAACAAGAAACAGTCTGATGGTGGCAAAACTGTTGCCACATTACCAAGAGATATTTTTCCAAGATTGTTGAAAAAATCTTTGGATGACTTAGAGCTTCATCAAAAGAAAAACCTAAAGTTTGGTTTTAAAAAGGTAGCTCTTAGATAAAGAAGAAGTATTGAAGCGCTTGCCTTCCAACAATGTAACAGTTAATATGGAATTACTAAGACAAAGATTTATCTGCCATTTGGAACAGAAAAAGTAAGAAGTTGTTAAACCACGAATAATAAAACGAAAAAAATAGACGTTCCTGGTGGTAAAATCATAGCAGTTAACGATTTTATTCAGTATCAAGAATACCAAATAAGTCAAAAAGGTCAAAGGAAGAAAGAAAAGAAGATGGAAAACGAGAAGAAAAAAGGAGAAAAAGAAAGGAAACAACTATGAAAAACCGACAGACGGTTTTAGAAAAATAACAATAAGTTAAGAGACAAAAGAGAAAGATGAATAAAAAAGACATGAAACTTTCGACTTCGGGAGAAGATAGTGACAATTACAGCGTTGTTTCATCCGGTTATAGTGACATGGTTCTTTCAACGGATGAAGAAGAGGAAATTAACACAATCAGTGGTCTCCAGAAAAATCACCCAAATGTCGATCCAGCTGCATCTACTTCTTTCAGTGACATAAAACCCCAGGATCAAAACTAAGAAAAAGAAAGTCAATTCTGCAAACAGGAAACTTCGTTGTTTTCGAACGTACCAACAGTGGTTGGAAGTGGCCAAAAGAAAAGTACTCTTTGTTTTACAAATGGGGCGCTATTAAGAAAAAAATTCAACCTCCAAAACAGTTAAAAAGAGGACTATTTTCCGTCAGTAATTTGTAAAAAATATGAATTGTTTGCTAAAGCTTCATTTTTATACCTTTTCTAAAAAAACATAATTCGAAATATATTTTTCTGTCATATAAATATACTGAATAAATAAACCCATGTCTTTCTTTGCCCTAACTATTTATATAATGGTTTAAAGTAGGTAATAGTCATATTGGGCCAAAGTAACAATAACATAAGGATAACATTGGTCCAGGTTAAAAAAGATATATTTTTTTAAAAAACACTACAATGCTTATTTAAGATAGATTAATTATGTAAAACAGGTGAACACAGCTTGGTAGTAGAAAAATGCTAAGATTTATTGAGAGTTGATTTAAAAGGTCTTAATAAATGGGCCAAAGTAGCCCGAGTTTACGTTACCACTAAAATTTATTCTAAATAATTGTATGGATGTTTGGATGAAGAATAATCTCGGTCAACCTATGACCATTTATGACTTATTTGGACCTGTCGCTGTAGCGCTACCCAAAATTACTTCTCCAGCCAATATACTAAGTGAGTTTAAAGTCACTTGGTTATTCCCGTTTAATAGGGATTTATTGAAAGAGATAAAAATTGGATTCTGATGTAAAGTCGTTAGAACTCTTAACGTATAGTGACCATAAAAAACTTTATTTTATATATTGTCGTTAAGTGGAAACTTAACTAAACCTCCTCACATATGTAACAACGTATGTCCCGTTAGTAAAAAGGACATAATAATTTTAATGAATTTCTATTTACTATATAAACATATTTATTTTGTTTTAATAATTCTCCAAATAGTATCTAATATTAATTTCTTTTTACTTTAATAATATGTATATCTACAGATCCAACTTCGCCTACTGAAAAAAAGAGAGATAGTGTCAGCACCAGCTGACATTGTCGCCGGGGTAAAAAAAGTAATTATGAATTCATAGTTGTGTGGTAAACGAAGCAAGAATCTCTAATTACCTCCTTCACACATGCATAATATCAAAAGTGATTTACATCAAAATGTCTTGGAGTGCAATGCTCCACTTAATGCCCTTTTTTCTGCAAAAGTGACATTACATCGTACGGCGAGAACAAGGGCGTCCTTACTTTTTTCGTTCTTGAAGAAAAAAAGTAAATTTTCTCGAAACGAAAATTTTGTTTGTGAGGTATAATTACTTCTGTTTGCTCTAAATAGTTTTAATTTATACAGGAACTTCCAATATTTTATTAGTACACAATATACAATCTAGATGCAATTACTATTTTTATTACTATTTATATTGGGAATAAGCCATAATTTAAGTTTAAAATAAGGTTATTTTTCATGATTCGTTTCCACTTCGGAAATTGTTCTCAAAATATAAAACATTAATAAATTAAGCAAATTTTGGTTTTTGTTCCTTGGTGAAAAATTCTTCTAATAATTTAATTTTATCTTACTCATTCATATTCACAATTCAGACATATAATATACATTTTAAAGTAGATGACTATAACAAATAGAACCTTAAACGTAAGAGAAAATGGCAAAATCTCTAGGACTTTCAAACAAACTAATGGCGTTTGTAGCATTTGCAATTTCATTGATTCTTTGGTGTATATTGAACTCCCCTCGTATTTTTAATGCATTTCAGTTTCGTATCGTATAAGTTGAAATACGCAAAAAGTATTTTCAATTCTTTCTTAGATCTGCCAAGTAATATAAACCATTTTAGAGTTGTTTATTTATTTCGTAGCTGCGTATGTTGCTCGATATTCTTTGATTTAAGCCGCCCGATATACTGCGTTTTCAAATTAATAATCTACCTCTTAATTTTCGTTGTGTTTTGTTTATTTCAGCGGTTTGTTTATTTTCAAGTTATGTGAACGAATTTTTAAGATACTTTCGTTATTCTTACTTGGGTCGCTGTAGGCACAGGTATGGATCCAAATTCATCCGTTAAGCTCTCCTAACAAACCCTGAGTGCCGTTCGCACAAGTAGCGTTTATTTTGCTTGCCCTATCTTTACCCCCATAATCTTACCCTGAGGTAGGCAAAATATCTATCGCTACACGTTTCCCAACAGTTGGTATTAAGTTATACACTCTTTATACTTGTTTTAAACGATATATGTGAAAAAATTGAGCTTTCAGTCAATATTGCATGATACGCATATGATTTAATAATTTTATACCGAGGCAAAGACACTGTTACCACTTGTAAACTGCTTCAGAACGTTACTGACCAATAGCTTGAATGGACTTTAGTAAGTGGATTTAATCTTTCTGTTGATAAAACAAAAATCATTAAGTTTTCTCGCAAGTCAGCCAATCTTATAAATCCTAATATTACCAAAAATGGTACTTGTCTATCAGCAGTAAAGAGTATTTGTATTTTAGGACTCACATTTAGGACTGTAAACTTACTTGGAAATGCCATATAAAGATCTCAAAACTAAGTGCATGACAAATTTTAACATATTAAAAACTCTGTCCAATCATCATTGGGGTGCAGACGAAGACTCCTTACTTCAGATGTATTCTTTAGTTTTATTCATTCTAAACTTCTAGACTACTGCAGTTTTATTTATATCAGCTAACCTATCAGATTTAAAACTTCTTAATTCTGTACATAACACTGCTCTTCGAATCTGCCTTGAAGTCTTGGGTCAAGCCCCGTAGAGAGTTTATACAGAGAAGCTAATGAACTTTTCCTATGGTTACGTCGCCGGCAACTCATTTTAAAATATTCGTCTCGAATCTCAGCTAATACCGAAAATCCAGCCTATAAATTACTAAGCAATGACCTTCTAAACTCTCCTTCTCCTATTAAACATCAATCTTTGTCACAGTATCTCTCACTAAATCTGAATAATATAGATCTTTCAGCCACAACTACAATATTGACATCACCAAAACTTCCCTGGAATAAATTGAAAGCAGATTTAAATCTCTCGTTAACTAATAAGATTCAGACAAATCCACAATTTCTAAGGCAGATGCTTCTAAGAGTCCTATAGCTTGGATGTGCTGTAACTTCAAACACAGATTTAATCATATCTTGTAATCTCTTGCTCTTTTGCTGCCTACATACTGATGAATGATTTTCTATTCTCCAAGCTATAAACTTCACTCTCACCAGAATATAAAAAAGTACCAATATGTACAGACTCTTTAGCGTCTATGTATTCTCTCAAAAGTATTTACATGGTACATCCTTTGGTTCAAGCTATTCAAAACTCTTTCGATAGTTTAATCTCACTGGGAGTATCCATAACCATCTGGATTCCATCCCATGTAGGAATCTCTGGTAACGAACTAGCCAACCTCTTTGCAAAACAAGCCGTGTCTTCTAATATGGAGACTGAAAACATACAACTACATAACTGCATATAGCTGAATACTTAACTGAACATAACTGAATATAACAAATACATAACATACAACATCACTGAAATAAAATCCCTTCCAAGCTTCGTGATATCCATCCCACCATTAAAAAGCTTGAGTTTCCTTTCATAACACGAAAACACCAAATCTTAATTCGCCATACTTAGAATCGGCCATACAGCACTAACTCATAAACATTTAATGACTTCCCAAGATCCACCTACATGTACACACTGTGGTAATAGTCTATCTGTTAAACATATTCTCGTAGACTGTCCCTTTTTCAAAAACAACAGAAAAAAATAATCTTTGAGCAGAAACCTATAAAATATTCTCAGCTCGCTACATCAATTCTAAAACCTTATTATCTGAAGGTATGTCCAAGATCAGATGTATTCAGTTTTTTAATAATTTCTACAAGTTCACGATTTCTATTGATAGGAAGTCCAGTCCATGAAATTTTTAAAATTGATATAAACATAGCAATTTAAAAAATTAAGGTGATTTGTGATTAACCCTTTCGCTCATGGTGTCTACAATTGTACACATAATTTTCAAGTATTGCCTACCCAAAATGGCTTCGTTTTACAGTTATGTGATATCTTATACATCCACAGACTATCTGTAATAAGTATTGCCTAGTTTACAGTGACTTCTAGCATAGAGAAGCAACAATTTATAACAGCTGTTTACATGGTGGTTACTGTGTTACACGTTCTAATCAGGTAAGCTCTTGTAATTCGATAAATATATCAAAAATTATTGGTCATCCAGCCGATTTTGTTTTTTTTTTTGAGTATAAGTATTGTATTATTAGATGTATATAAATATTTTCGTCATATATTTCTTGCAGTGACTATAACAGGTCTCTTAAATATGATGTCTCCAATTGGAGACAATTCTATAAAAGGAAAGTTTCATTTTTTTTTAAGATATTTTATTTGTTTCAGAAAATCAACTTCTTGAAGAGCTAGAAAAGGGGCTTTCTAATATGGAAGGGCTTGAAAGCGATTGTAGCGATGAAGATGAAGATATTGTGATGCGAAGAGAAATTGGAGATCCTTTATCTGATGACATGGAGGATATAAATGCACAAGCAGACGAGTTCCATGATGTTATCGAGGAAAGCATTATGGTTGAGGAACATCCAATTTCAGATTCTGAAAAGATATTTATCGAAATATGGAAATATCCCAAAGAAATGAGATCATATGGATGCAAGACGTCAAGTTCCGTCAAGTATCCATATGAGATCATATGGATGCATACCAGTATATGTTTTTTGAGGAACAATCGGTTCAAAACCTTTCGCTTGAGAATGAAATGTATCCAATAGATTATTTCATGAAATATTTTACAGAAAACTTATTCGAAAAAATGGTCGATTGTACCAATATTCATGCTCTTCAGACTAATAATAATAATTTCTCACCAACCAATTTGAAACAGCTGAAAGCTTTATTTGGATTACACATTATTATTGGTTGTTTGAAGTTTCCACGTCTAAGTAGTACTGGAATAAATCATTGAAGATATCAATATTTCCTGAGACAATGTCCATAAATAGATTCTACAAACTTCGAACCCATCTACATTGTGTTAACAATTTGGAGGACCGAAATCAGAACGACAAGCTATGGAAGGTGAGACCAGTCTTCAATTCAGTACTTAAATAGATGCAGAGAGCTAGAAGTAGAATAGTATGTTTGCATGGATGAACAAATGGTTCCTTTCAAAGGCCAATTAAATAAAACAGTATATAAAAAATAAACCGCATCCATGGGGCTTAAAATGATTTCTACTTTGTGGTGCAAGTGGTATAACATTCAATTTTATTATCTATCAAGGAAAGACAACGGAAATAAATCCTAAAACAGTTAAAAAATTTGGTCAAAGAGCCGCAGTAGTGTTACATCTTTCCGAAAATTTAGCGCCACGAAGACACAAAATATTTTGTGATAATTATTTCACTTCTTACAATTTAATAGAGGTCCTTAATAAAAAATCTATTTATATAAAGGGGACTATCAGACTAAACAGATTTTTAAACCTCCTATTACCAACGAAAAAGAATTCCGAAAGAAGCAGACAGGATTTTCTGAGGAAGTGATATCAAATGGTGGAGTTTTGATATCACTCCAAAAAATAGTTTTTATCTGTGCAAACAAAAACTCGTGAGCGAAAGCGTTAAAAGCATATATTGAACTCTATAATCAGTGTATCTATTTTACTGAAACTTATGTATAAAGAAAGACTATTCCTCTCAAGCATCTTTCAGCGTCGTCTCTGGTTTGAGTCATCGACAATCTGCATAACAATGGGACATCTACTTTTGCATCGTTCCGTGTTCAAATAACCGTGAAAAATTGGTCTTACTCTGTACATATACGACTCCAGATACGGTCATATTCTTAATTAACAGAATTTATGATGCATTTACTTGTGGTATAAATCATTGGAAGCGTTCTTCGAATGACTTAAGAGCCGAATATTGCGCGGATGTTTCCTGGGAATAAAAATTCATGAGATTTGTTTCTGTTATTACTTTTACGGCAAAAAGGAACTCTGGGAGGAGAAAAATACTCTTTGAGCGTATTTCTAAAGGAGACTGAAAGGTGACTATAATGATAGATAGATACAATAAAACACTGAAAACTTTGTTTTCAAATTTCTACAAAATTTATTTTAACTCTTATCACTACAGCTGTTTCGGCTGATTGCCTTTCTCACGTGATCTATTTTTGGCATGCGTTTACACTTTATAGTCTCTAATGAAATAGGTTGAGGAGGGGAGAACTGTTTGTCTCAAGTTGATCATTCAGAATTATATCTGTGTTTTTTAATTTGTTGATTTCCATAGATTCTAACAAGGATAGCTTAAGGCCTTTATTTTGAATGTGAAGAATTTTAAATTCGTTGTTAAAAGAATGATTGTGATCTAGAAGGTGAGAGTTTTATTTGTATCTCTGGCAATTTCTATCGAAGTCTTAATTATATCAGCATCTTCTTCTGCTTGTTTACAGAAAAAATCCTTGTGACTGTAATATTTCCAAAAAAAATTTGTTTAAAATCCTTTATAAAAGGTATATAAAAATGCCTCAAACGGGCTATCACAAACACATTGCAAAACGTTTTCGGATTAAACAATCCATCATCAGTGCAAACCTGAAAGTATATAACCACTTTAATTAAAAAGAACGTTAAATGAAAATGTTGACAAAGGTTAGAGCAAAATGTGGTTAATACTTACGGTTGTACATGCTAGTAGCCACCAAAATATATGGGTAAAAACCCTTTAAATGTTTTAAATTTGTAGTTGTTTTACATTATTAGTATTTATAATTTGTGATGGTTAAGTTACCGTTGGATAGGTAACATGGCGGCGTATGACTCTACATGAGTAAAATGGTCCTGAGACGAAGTGTCTACGAGGACCTGTTGATAACAACTGATCAAAATGACATTGTTGACATGTTAGGACGGATGTTGTGTCAGAGCAGTCAGTGTAACTTACGGTAGTTGTCTAAAATTGACAGATGTCAGCCTTATTTAAAATTGAAAAAGTTAAAATTATAATAATGTAACAGTATCAACCATCAATATTGTAATCTGTATTGTAAATTAATCAAATAGGTATATTTGAAACATTGAAAATTGGTTTTTTAAAAATTAATGTAGGTCAACTGGAATTTATGAAATTTTGTAGGATTGATAGGCAACCAACTATACATGTGTAAGGATCTATTTATTTTAAGCTAAAGATTTTGTCAAAAGGCCCTGTATGTTGTGAGACATTTGGTACCTAGAAAATGGTAAAAAGGCACATGTGGGAAGATGGGTCCTAAAAGATTTATTATTGAGTATTGATGTAGTAGGTGGAGGTGTGTTTAGATATGTTGTTGAGCTGAAATGTAAATATGATAAGAATGTGATCATAATGTGGTGTTCATGTAGTACTCAACTTAAAACTTAAGTATGGAAGGCCCTCTATGTCAAAAAACTACATTTGGTACCTAGTAAAGATAAATAAAAAATTTTTAAGTTATAAGTACAGTGAACATGAATTACTGGTTATGTGTGTAAAGTAAAGATGGTAGGTTGTTTATGTGTGTGGGCAAGTATGCCAGACTGAAAGAAAATTGATGGCTGAAAGATGGTTAGGTGTGATATTGTTCCTACATTGCTCAAGTTATAACTCAAGAAAACAAAAGGCCCTATATGTTAAAAGGAACATTTGGTGCCTAAGAAATATAAAAGTAAAAAGGGATGAGTTATAAGTTAGAGTGTAGGTAGGTGAAAAGTTAATAGGCTTATGGAGTGTATTGTGACAATATGTGGAAATGTAAGAGTAGTTGTGTTTAAGGTGGATCTGTCAAGTTTACTAAAGATGTGTGATGTTTAAATGTTATTGTGAAGATGAAGGGGAAAACTACAAAAGACTGAAGACCCCAGAGACCCGAAAACCAAACCCTGAGGGAAATTGGATGAGTAAAAAGAAGTTATAAATGATAATGAAAAACGCAGTATGAAAAGGTGAAGATATGTGGTTGAGTGGGTGATGGTGTATATTAATGAAAATTGTTTTTGGAGAGGAAGTGGCATGATCTGCTCTGAAATTATTTTGTTGAGAAGGAGCATGGAGAATATTGGGTATTAGGTCAGATTTGACGTTTGGATGCCTAGACAGAAGTGAGGAAAGAAGGGGAGTTGGATATATTGAACAAAGTTTGAGGGGGCTAAGGATGATTAGTAGGTGATAAGAGAAGGATGAGAATTTAAATACTAATGAAGAAGTAAGTTTGATAATGAGTTATGAGAATAATTGACGGTGGAGCGGAAGAAAGTCTCGATTAAATGAAACATGGCGATTGACACAATTTGGACTTCTCTGTTTTTCTTTAATGATTTCTAGGTCTTCATATAGGTCTAATTTGAGAAAGTTTTTTTGTGGGATGTTATGAATAAGTGAGACGTCTTCTGGGATATTGAGAGTGTGGTTGTGTTCTTTAAGGTGTTGAGAGAAAGTGGAAGTATTTTCTCTTTTTGTGTGCTCTAAAGAGCGTGAAGACAATGATCTACATGTTCTTCCTATGTAGGTAGCATCACAATCAGAACATTTTAATCTATACACCCCACTACGGTTCATATAGTTGATGAGGTCTTTGGAATTGGATATATACTGACCCAAGTTATTAGGTACTTTAAATGAAACATGAATATTTTCAACCGAACGTTTAATTAGATTTCTAATATCTCCACAAAGACTCTCATGGTGATAAGGGAGTGAAACATAATTGGGTTTGGTGGTGGGATCCCTGGGGAACGCAGTCTCCTACAAGTTCCTACGTCGTTTTCTATAAATGAGTTTGTTGATAATGTTATGATCATAACCGTTGTTGACTGCTATTTGTCTGATGAATATTTAGTTCTTTTGTGTAGTTTGAATGAGAAAGTGGAATGGTTTCCAGGCGATGGATGTAACTGTGAAAAGCAGCATATTTATGAGACATGGAGTGGTTGGATGAGAAGATTGATCTGTTGTAAGTTGTTGACTAGACGACTAGTATTTTTGACTGAGAATCGAGGGGTGAAGTTTGTCAAGTTGCTGATAAGATTCAATATGAATTTTGATAAGATGGAAACTGGAGTGTTAATGAAACTAACAACTGGACGAATAGGAATGCCATCCTTGTGTATCTTAGGTAAACCATACAGTCTGGGTGTTAAAGGGTTACTTGGAAGTTTGTAATATGGTGCGAAATGTTCGGAGAAAAAATCTGTGAAATGTTTGATGTTATCTTTTAATTTAATTATAAAACTTTTTTGAGGGATCTGTTGTGAGTAGAGTGAAGTTATTATTATTAAGGAAAGTAGAAAACTTTATCATTGTATGAAGATTGATCTAAGATCACTAGACAGTTACCTTTATCAGCTTTACTGATGATTAGGTTGTTTGATTTGATTTTAGTTGTGATTGATCTGAGGGTTTTTAAATGTTCATTGCGTTATATTATGAGAAAATTTGGGAAAGTTAGATGTTAAATGGCTATTATGATGGGTGGAAGGAAAGTTGATAGATGAAGAAGTGTTGGTATTAAAGACTGTTGAAGAGTTAGATGAAGAATTTTTATTTTTAAATTTGTTAATAGTATTAAAACATGAGTTTCTAATTGAAGTTTTCTGATTTAAAGGAATAGAGAGGTTTTGAATGATGATGTCTAGCTCAATGGAGAGACTCTGAAGGTCCTTTTCCGAAACCTTACTAGGAATGGAGTATTTGAGGCCTAGATTAAGTAGGTAGAGTTCATTATTGTCAATATTTCCATTAACGTTTTGATTATTTTGTCTTTGTTTTTCTCGTTTGATAAGACATTTTTCCTGCAAGAATGGTATTTTAGTATGGTTTTGATAATGAAACTTTGAAATATTGTCTACGACTACGTTCTTCTTTTTTAGATGAATGAGCTGCTGGTATTGGTGTCACAGTTACTGATTTTTCAATTTCGGGATAGCCGTCAAAAACGAAATGGCCGCCTGCTGCATAATGTTTTTCGACATAGCGCAAATATACATTCATGATCCCTTCCACCGTTTAATTTTTCTGCCAAATTACTTTTTGCAGTAAAAATCCATCGTCGACGACATGCACAATGCCGTCAGAATGCGTTGGTCCATTTGTACTCACAAATAATTCGTAGAGCTGAGATTCAAAGTTTTTCCTGAGATCATTTTCGGTAAAAAGTGACAATGAACAAGGTGCAAGTTCGTATTTTAAATAAGTCTGCATAACTTTTTTACTGTCGATCATTAGAGATATTCGTTGAAATAGCAATAACTGATCGATTGCTATAATATCTCCCTTTACTTTAACGGAAGATTGAACGATTTTTAAAGACAACACTTTGTTTTTTCTTTTAAATTTGACACTGCTAAAATTCATTCTCACAATAGCTTGTAAAGATTTTTCTCCTTCTTCATACGCTTCGTAACAATTAAGAGAAGTACTGCCAATATTTCCAGAAAATATTGACATAATGTTATCAGTCTTTGGAAAGGGATCATATATGTTGAAAAATTGATGTAATAGTTGTAAACCAGCTACAGCTTTTTTATTCTATATTCATGTGAATCAATGTGGTGCTCTGTAGTTGCAAAAGAAACATTACAAAAATCTTCCATTTCATTGCAAACTTCCACAATTATGATCATAGTTTATAGTTAATTGTACATAATGATGAAAAAAACATCGTTTTTGTGAACATTTCCCATAGTAATGTATATTTTTTTACACTATCGGAAAGTAGAGATTGCAACGAACAAAAAGCCCACCGACTTTTTTAAAAAACTGATATTTTGACGCGTCAATTTTCGATTGAAAAATTAGGGTGCTTTTTCGATAATAAATCAATATCAGGTAAAAAAATAATTTTTCAATTCCAAAAAATTACAGTGTATTTGATACATACTAAGGCAAGTTTTCACCAAATTTCGTAAAAAATTTTTTTTAAAGATAAAAATAAAAAATCAAAAACTTAGTTTTTTGAATTTCCCATAAAAATTTTAAGGTTATGTGAAAAAAGTGTAAATACAAAAGTTGTAGATCTTTTTGTAACCTACAACTTTGCTATTTAACTTTTTTCCATAGCACTTGTAATTTCGCCGAAAATCGCGATAAACCGATTTTTAACCTTAACCCCCCCCCCCCCACTTACTTCTAATGTTTCTAAGCGCAAAACCCCGTCAATTAAGATTTGAAGGGAAATACATTATGTCATATTTAAACTTGCTGGGAAAGGCAAACTCTCATCACTCGTATCATCCCTTAATTTGTTTTAATTACTTCCACCTTTTGTATTTGATATCTGTATTTTCCTCTTTATACTGATTTCAAAAATGTATAACACATGATGCTTAAAGTGATAAGTTTATAAGAAAAATAAATACACAAGAGAACTGGATCGAAAAAAAAATATTTTTTTAACAATTCCATTACCTACATTTGGAATGAACATCTCACTACCCAGAATTCTTACAATAATTGTTCAAAATAACTGCCACTCACTTCTATACAAGAGTACAATATATTTTAAAATTCTTCTCTGATATTGCTTAACACATCAGCATTTAATTGTCGACATCCATCTTATATTCTTTGCCGTAAATCATCCAGAGATTCTTGTAGAGTAGCATTCATTTTTGGTTTTAAATACCCCATAAGAAGAAGTCTAGGGGTGTTAAATCCGGTAACCCAGGTGGCCAATCCATCATCTGTCTTCTTTTTCCTAGCCAACGAGAGCGGGAAAATTTTCGTTTAAAAAGTGTCGCACAGGTAGAGCAAAGTGTGGAAGAGCTTCATCATGTTGAAATACAATCAAATCTTCGGAAAGGTTATCATCATTCTCTACTATTGTTCTAATATGATCAAACACTTGTCTGAGTTGGGTTATATTGACTTGTCTAAGTAACTCAAGATACGATGCAGCATTTAAATTTCCAGTGATAAAGAAGGCTCCTATAATGTGATCACCTTTGAGAATACTACGCACAATATGTGTATCACTCTCAGCCCAGTATGGCAATTATTTATGTCTGTTCACCAGCAATTAATGAAATCAGCACAAAAAGGGAAATCCAAATATAAAATAAAAAAAGGGTGAGTAATTTAAAAAAAAATAAAGGGTACGGTGGGTGAGAGGGTCCCTTTCCCAGTAAGCTTAAATATGACATAATGTCTCCCCCTTTAAGTATTAATTGACTTGTTTTTACGATTTTCCTAAAGATTAAAAATTCAAAAGTTGTTTCAGGTGCATAGTTTTATCTTAAAAGCACTATAATATATGAATAGGTGTATGTATAATTTCTATATCCTCAGTGTCTGTTATTATTCTCCAAACATGAACAACCGACAAAATCAAATTCTATTATATTATATTATAAAGTAACAAAATTCTTCCCCTTTTCAACCACCTACATGTCGTTGGTGTCATATGTTCACCATCGTGTTAGTTAAGCACTTGAACTCGGCAGGGGTCATCAGGACCGGACTCCGCCGTCTGACAGGTGGTTAACCACAACTCCAAGACAGACTTGACAGCATTGGTAGTTATTTTTTTGCGTGACTTCCCTATTGTAGGCTTTTTAAACCTGTGGTATTTCCGGACATCTCGTGATGTCTATATATTTAATAATGATGTTATTAATATGGTTTTACGTCTTCGAGCAATTTTAGTATGAAGGATGTATTTTGTTTATAACTGTAAATCTGTATAAAAAAAGTAATACAATATTGACAGAGGAAATAAACAATGGATTATTAATTTAATACACATATATGTATATAAACGGACAGAACTTATTTCAGAAAACTTTGTTGTTAAAATTTGATTGACAAGTTCATTTTATTGGTAAAGCTTTTAAAACCTGACCATATTAAGATTTAAACAGATTTCATTTATAAAAAAAGTTCTTAAGTCAGTCTAATCCTACGCTGTACAGCTATCAGAATCCATTAAACAATGTAATACTAACACTTTTTAACTTTTTGAAAATACAGTACTAAGTAATATAGTAAATTATCTCTGGCGCAGTAGACAAAAACACATCCTATAATCGGTTTACAATTTGTCGATTGCTCACTACAAGTTTAACCCTAATTAGAGAACTGAAATACAGAGAGGATAGGTAATACGATATAATAGTAAAAACCAACCTGAAACTGACGGTTTAAGATGTTTTCGACTAACCCACCTTGTATCTGAAAGAATACAATACAGCAATCAACCTTATAATCCAACTACGAAGGTATTTTGGTTACAAATGACCAACCAGTGTCGTGGAGTATATGATTGAAACATTTATTTGAACTAAATAAATATATTTTTTAAATTGTATTTTTGTTTTAATAAAACTTCTTTATTTTATTCAAAAATAAAAAGTTTCTTGCCATTTGTAAAAGATACATTTATTTAATTAAGGGGAATGGCGCCAAATATCGCCTGGCAAAATTTTCAATGTGTTTTAGATGTATCCATTATTTTCGAGTCCCGAGAAAACTGATAAATATTTTTGAAAAATTTAAACGCAGAATGAAAGATTACATTATTACTGAGGGCACAAAGTCCCTGAAAACTTCTACCATGTTTATTTTAATACGTTATGTAACAGGGGTGAAAATAAAAGAGAAAATATAGTATAATTTTTAATTGAAAATATTGCATGCAAAAGAAACTTTTATTTATTCTAATAAATATTTCATTCTGCCTTTAAATTTTTCAAAAATGCTTTTTACTTTTCTCAGGATTTGAAAAAAAAAGGATACATTTAAAACACATTGAACATTTTGACAGGTGATATTTTGAACATTTCCTCTTTAATACCTTACGATTACAACTACTATTATTTACCTTATATAATTACGATTAGAAAACTATTCAAATTTAAAATAAATAGGATCAACTTCGGAATCCGAGTCGTCTTAAGGGTTAATAATAAGCGGTTGTGTCTCTACGGTCGCATCAATTATGTTATCAAGATCCCACATTTTTGTTCTTTTTCTATTACATGTCTTACTGCATCTTTCCAGTTTTGTTCTGTAATATGTTGTAAAGATTCGTATAACAATTCACGTATAGCTCAATAGTTCAATTGGATTTATTTCGCATGTAGTGCAAAGAAATGGCTTAGCATTTGGTGGAAGTCTAAGGACTGTGATGTTTCGCCTTTCCGCCATTTTGTCAATTACGTATTTCTTGAACTTAGATTTGTGTAGCCGGGCAATTTTTAAAAGTTTTGCTTTTACCATTCCATTTTCGTAAGAGAGATACTTATTTCGCAGCCAGTCAAGAATATCCTGTTTCTTCCATGCAGTCGTTGGAAGTCTTTCTACTAGTCGTGAATGATAAGGTGCATTATCTAACACTATAATTAAATTTGGTGGTATGTGTTCAATCATCTGCTCAAAATACTTTTCGAAAACATCAGCTGTCATCTCCTCGTGATAGTTTTGGGCTTTTGGACTGAAATTCCAACAAACCATGCTTAACAAATCCTTTTTCACTGCCAATGTGAGAAATTATTAATCTACTGCCTTTACCAGAACGTGGGGAGATACCAGTAGACCAACCTTTCATAAAGGCTTGTCTGCAGCTTAATATATTTTTATCTGACCAAATTTTGTTTAGAGTATGACCTGAGTTTACCCACGTTTCATCCTGGTAGAAGGTTGGCCTTCCATCAGCCCGGAATTTTCGTATGGACCTTAGATAATTTCTTCTTCAACATATTATATCCTCCCGGTATATCAAAAGTGATTTTTGGTATTTCTCCCACCGGAAATTTAATTCTTTTAAAACTTGCCACAGTTTAGTTCGTCCGATATGAGGCAAATCTGGGTCATCTCTAACTTCTTGTAAAATTTTGTTTAGGTTTGGTATTTCTTTTTTGAAAAAAAAAATCCATGAATTTTCCTTCGAATACCATTTTTGTCAATTTCATCAATTTCAATAGGCTTTTTCCTTTTCTTTAAGTGTTCGTTTGTGCTTTGGTTAGTTATACCGTGTTTTTTTCTTTTTGAGGAACCTATTGTTACGAACGTGCATTTATGCACGTGCACCTCATGCTTCCATGCAGCGCGGCGGCATCTCGAAAGCGACTCGATATTTCGAGAAAGATCAGTCGCGTTCGCCTAGAGGTGGGAACTTTCTAGATAATAGTAACTTTAGTATATATATGTAACGATCTTAGGAATAAGTGGAGTTGATAAGAGAATACCGAACTGTAAAGTTTATAATATAAATATATTTATATAAATTCGAACCGCTCGTTTTATTTAAAACCGGTACAGTTGGTGTCACCGTGTGAGGACAATTGATTTATTTAAACATAAATTAACAGTGAAAAAAAAGAGACTTTTGAACTTTTGAAAAGTATTGTTTAGTCGGTAACAATCCGCGTAGTTTCAGTAGTGATCGTTGTACGAAAGAACATTTAAAAGTACGTGTGTGCCTGACCAAAGATGCTGCTCTAGTAGAACTTATCAGTGAAACAGTTGCGTGAGCAACTAGAAGAACGCGATGAAGGACTGCAGCGGATCCAAGAAGATCCTCCAAGAACGACTGAAGACTGTTCTCAACAAGAATGGAGACGACCCAGAGACATTCCAGTTCCAGTCAGCAGAAGAAGCCGTTTTAACTAAAATAATTGATGGAAAATTCGAGACTGTTTCCAAAAGATTCGATGAAACGTCTCAAATGATTGAAGAATCTTCAAAAAAAATGATAATAAATTCGAAAATGTGTCTAGAAGATTCGACGAGAAATTTGAGAACGTCTCGCAAATGATTGAGGAGACTTCTAAAAAAAATGATGATAAATTAGAGAACGTTTCCAAAAGATTCGATGAGAAATTCGAAAATGTATCTCAAAGATTCGACGAGAAATTTGAAAATGTTTCTCAAATGATGGAAGAAACTTCTAAAAAGAACAATGAAAAATTTGACGAAGTTTCTAAAACATTTGATAAGATACAGAAAAATGTAAACGACAAGATAGAAGACGTAGAAGAGAAGATCAAAAAGTTAGAGAGCATGATAACTAACACAAAAATGCTACCACCAGTTAACACAGTAGCCTTAGATCCGGTAGTGAAAGAAGAATCACCGAGAGACGAAACGACACATCATATGAGATTCAAATTGCCACCATTTGATGGAAAGTCCTCTTGGTCCATATACCTTAGACAATTTGAAGCTATTGCGACAGCCAATCATTGGACAGAACAAGAAAAAAGCCGTTTCCTTGACTGCTGCTTTACGAGGTGATGCTGCGGATATCCTAAGATCGATTCCTAAGGGTCAAGAAAATGTTACCAGACCTTGTTTACTCGACTAGACAAACGTTACGGAGATGCCCATCTACAACCAAGTCTACAAGGCGCAACTAAGAAGTTAGAACTCAGCGAGCAAGTGAGAATTTGCAAGAGTTTGAAGCAGATGTTGCTCGTATAGTGCGGTTGGCTTATCCGGAGGTACCAGACAACATTTTGGATGAAATTGCCGTAGATACCTTCGTCAATGGGTTAAAAGAAAGTGAATTACAGAAAGCTTTACGACTAGCAAGACCGAAAGTTTTAGATGAAGCGCTCGCTATTGCCTTAGAACATGAAACAGCTAGTCAAACTTCACGGAGCCATCGAGTAAGAACCATCGAAGAAGGCGACGAACTAAACGATGAACGTCTAGAAGAAATGGTAAGAAAAATAGTTCATAACACGATGCCGAAGAGACGCGAGCCCAGATGTTGGAATTGTGGTGACGTAGGTCACATTCGCCGCAATTGCAAGAAAATGATACAACAGTCGGAAAACTAGAACGGGTCGACACTAAGGGGCAACTGCCGACCTCGAGAAACACAGCCCCCATAGTAACTGTGAACATTACGTCCTCCGGTGGAATTCATAGCTTGTACATCGAGGGTCGTATTAACAATAAATGTAGATCGTTTTTGGTAGATACAGGTGCAACAAGAACTATTGCACGGCCAGAAGTAGTACGAGACCATCTTAAATTATCGCCTGCAACAGTAAAGCTTAAGAACAGCAACTGGTGAGATAATTAATACATATGGCGAGGCTAATATGTCAGTATCCATTGGCCAGACCACAGTGAAACATAGAGTATTAATTGCAGAGATCTCCGATGAGTTCATATTGGGGATGGATTTGCTACGGGAAAGTTGGGGCTGTATTGAATGTCAAAGATGGAGTTCTCGAGATCGTGGTGAAGAGTTGCCGTTTCATGAAGACAAAGAAGATGTTATCAGCTTAATAACTACTTGTGACGTAACAATACCCGGTAATAGTGAGAAAATTTTGATGGCCAGACCTGATAGTTACTGCCGAGAGGGGAAGTTTAAGGATGGTCGAAGATGTGAACAATGCGAGTTCCTAACGGCAAAAGCTTTGGTGAGAAATTCGAGATGTCGTTCCTGTAAGAGTTATGAATTTAAAGGGAACTGCTATTAAGTTAAGTAAAAGAACTTTGATCGGACAGTGTGTTCCCGTGGCTTCGATTTGTTCCATGAGTACTAATGAGAAACCGTCGAAATCTAAGTATCCAAAGGAGCTTGTTGAGACGATGATTAAAACGTGCCAAGATCTTGATGATGAACGAACTACAAAAAGTGAAGTCAATGCTGATAGAATTTCAAGATGTTATCCGCCATTGATAAGAACTATAACGGCAAAACAAGCAATAGTAAAGCATAAAATTAATACCGGAGACGCTCAGCCAATCAGACAACAACCTAGAACGACTTCCATTGCGAAAAGAGATGAAGCCGAAGACATCATCAAAGATATGACCAAACAAGGGGTAATTGAACCATCAAACAGTCCATGGACATCACCAGTAGTGCTAGTAAAGAAGAAAGATGGTTCAACACGTTTTTGTATTGACTACCGACAGCTCAATGCGGTAACTAAAAAAGATAGTTATCCTTTGCCGAGAATAGACGATACATTGGATACACTTTCTGGTTCTCGTTGGTTCTCCACACTCGATCTAAAAAGTGGATATTGGCAAGTAGACATGGAGCCAGCTGATCGTGAGAAAACCGCATTCTCGATAGGATCAGGGCTATGGCAGTTCACAGTTATGCCCTTTGGTTAATGTAATGCCCCAGCCACATTTGAAAGATTAATGGAGGCAGTTTTAAGAGGTCTAACATGGAAAACATGCCTGGTTTATTTGGATGATGTAATTGTAGTAGGAAGATCCTTCGATGAACATGCCAATAATTTTGACAGAAGTCTTTCAACGATTGCGGGCAGCAAATTTGAAATTGAGTCCGAAGAAATGTCACTTGTTTCGACGAGAAGTGAAGTACTTGGGACATATTGTAGCAAGTAATGGTGATACAGCTGATCCTGAAAAACTTGCAGCAATTAAGGATTGGCCGGGTACCAAGAGACAAACACGAAATTAGAAGTTTTCTTGGCCTTTGTACATATTACCGACGTTTTGTGAAAGGATTTGCCAACATCTCCAAGCCATTAACAAAGTTAACAGAAGAAGGCAAAGAATATACATGGAGCGAAGAGTGCCAAAGAGCTTTCGAACACTTACAAATGGCTCTGATCAGCGCACCGATATTTAAGCTACCCAGACAGGCAGGAAGATTTGTGTTGGACACCGATGCAAGCAACAGTGCAGTAGGAGCTGTTTCTATCCCAAATCCAAGATGGGCAGGAGAAAGTCATCGCTTACTTTAGCAAAGTCTTGTCGAAACCAGAAAGAAACTATTGCGTTACCAGAA
Organism: Diabrotica balteata; assembly: GCA_918026665.1. NCBI lineage: Eukaryota > Metazoa > Arthropoda > Insecta > Coleoptera > Chrysomelidae > Diabrotica > Diabrotica balteata. The sequence continues at coordinate 161,817,991 of OU898279.1, read as the reverse complement.
GAGAATTGCTAGGCGTAGTAAAGGCTTGCGAGCATTTTCATAAATACTTGTATGGCAGAAAGTTTCTTCTTTCGCACGGATCACGCTGCTCTAAAATGGCTCCTACAATTCCGTAATCCAGAGGGCCAGATGGCAAGATGGTTAGAACGATTACAAGAATATGATTACGAGATCGAACACAGGGCTGGAAGAGTTCATTTAAATGCTGATGCGCTTTCGAGAAGGCCGTGCAGTGAACATTGTAATCACTGTCTTAAATTAGAAGAAAGACTTTGCCCCGTGAGGCGAACCACCGTTATTAATGATCAATGGCAGCCTCAACAGCTACAAGACGCACAAGCAGATGATCCATGTATAAAAAGAGTATTGGATTGGGTGCGTCGAAGTGAAAGACCTTCTTGGCAAGACATTAGTGCATGTAGTCCCGAAGTCAAGTGTTACTGGAGCCAATGGAATTGCCTAGTGCTGAAAGATGATCTTCTGTATAGAACCTTTGAGAACGATGATGGTACAGAAACTAAGCTTCAGTTGATTGTACCTAAAAGTAAAGTGTCAGAAGTATTGCGTCAGTTGCATGACGGTGCATCAGGTGGACACTTTGGTATTACAAAGACTCTGCAAAAGGTTCGAGAACGGTTCTATTGGGTAAACTGTAAAGATGATGTAAGAAGATGGTGTCGGAAATGTGAACTGTGTGCAACTAGTAATGGTCCAGTTGGTAAAAAGAGGGCACCCATGAAACAGTACAATGTTGGTAGTCCTAATGGAGAGAGTAGCAATCGACATTGCAGGTCCACTTCCAGAGACGAATGATGGAAATAAATATATCCTGGTAGCCATGGATTATTTTACGAAATGGACTGAGGCCTATGCGATACCAAATCAAGAAGCTGCTACCGTTTGCAGAGGTACTTGTTAAAGAATTCTTTAGCCGATTTGGTGTTCCCCTGGAGATCCACTCCGACCAAGGGCGAAACTTCGAGTCAAACCTTTTCCAAAACGTTTGTAAATTGATTGGTGTCAATAAGACCAGAACGACACCCCCGCATCCTCAATCAGATGGAATGGTCGAGAGAATGAACGAACGATGGGTAAACACCTGTCCAAAGTTGTATCAGAACATGAAAGAGATTGGGACCAAGCACATTCATTTATTCCTAATGGCCTACCGCTCGGCCGTGAATGAAACTACCGGCCAGACTCCAACCTGCCTGATGTTAGGTCGTGAAGTTCGTTTGCCCTGCGACCTAGAGTTTGGCTCCAGACCTTCCGAAGAACATGTTGCAAGCGAAGATTATGTCGACCGCCTGAAGTTAAGAATGAACAACATTCATGAGCTTGCCCGACAACACATCCAGTTAGCCAGTGACAGAATGAAAGATCAATATGATTCTCGATGCAAAAATGAAAGCTATAAAGTAGGTGATCTTGTTTGGCTTTATAATCCACAACGTCGTCGTGGCTTGTCTCCTAAACTGCAAAGACAATGGGAGGGTCCGTATGAAATTAAAAAGAGAATAAATGACGTAATATACCGAATTAAGAAGTTGCCGAAAGGTAAACCTAAAGTAGTTCACATAAATCGTCTTGCACCTTATGCTGGCTCAAACGAAACCGAAGAAGTTCGAACCCTTCAACATGAGATCAAAGATGATCGGCGACCAAGCTTTAATGAGTTTATGTCAAATTACGCAGAGAGAAAGAGTGCTAGATTCGGCGTGACGACAGAAGTTCAGCAGGATCTTTTTAGGGTTCCGCATAACGTCACTCTAGCCCACTGTGTTGCCCAAGATCTTGAGATGACTAAAGGAATCTCATCCGTATTTTATAAGAATTTGGTCGCTTGGACGAGTTAAAAAACCAGCAGCCTAAAGTTGGAAAAGTGCTGAGATTAGAAGATGGTTCTCGATCTTTGCTGTATATGGTGACCAGGAAGTCGTATACAGACAGGGCAACCTACGAGGATATATGGTGTGCTCTAACTAATTTGAAGAAAATCGTCTGCAATTACGACATTAAGAATTTGGCCTTTCCCAAGATAGGCCATGCACTAGATAATCTGGATTGGAAGATTGTCAGAAGCATGCTAGAAGTGATCTTCCGAGAAACCGGTGTAAGAATTACCGTGTGTTGCACTAATCCAAAGAGATTGTGTCCTTCAAGACAGTAGACTGTTATTTCTTTCTGAGGGGTTCATGCAGAGCTGGAGAGTCCTGTAGATTCCGCCATCCTGTGCCTACATATAGAGTTGCTGATCGGGACGCTCAGATCTAAGAGGGGAGCAGTGTTACGAACGTGCATTTATGCACGTGCACCTCATGCTTCCATGCAGCGCGGCGGCATCTCGAAAGCGACTCGATATTTCGAGAAAGATCAGTCGCGTTCGCCTAGAGGTGGGAACTTTCTAGAAAATAGTAACTTTAGTATATATATATGTAACGATCTTAGGAATAAGTGGAGTTGATAAGAGAATACCGAACTGTAAAGTTATAAATAAATATATTTATATAAATTCGAAACCGCTCGTTTTATTTAAAACCGGTACACTATATATACTTGACTCCCCTAGACCAATCATGTTGGCACAACTTTATACTTGGAGTATTTAGATGTCATTATACATTTGGTTTTCTTTCTGCTGATATTATCATATTGTATTTCTTAGCTGGCGTCTGGCGTCATCGTCTGCATTACATAATATTATATTTAATACTTTCAAATATTTTTTAATTCTTAAAAAATATTTGAATTACCATTTTTCAAATATTGACGATTATAAGTTATACCTATAGGTACCTACTTGGAAGCTAAAATAAAAGTTGTTATAAAAGGGACATATTCTCGCTGTTCAATTAATATTATATTTGTTTCTAAACTGTGAGTCACTGCAGAAAAATAAAAGTCAGATTAATTTACAACTCCATACGATTTTTCGTGTTCAGACTTTCCTATACTCACGAAGAAACATAAAATATGAGTAAAAATAAAAATTCTCAATTTGCACGCTTTTATAATCCATTAGTACACTCATTGCTTTTTATAAGTAGTCACACACCGAATAAATTTCACTAGACAGCAGCAGCCAAGGTCCTCTAGGCCTCGGTGACGACGTCGTCGTAGAAGACGACGACACGACCCACGACGGACGGGACACGGGACAGACCGTAGTCATAGCGTAGCCAGTTCGACGGCCCTTCTTAGAATTTACAATATGTAGGGGAGACTTGGAAAAATACGTAAATGTAATCATGTATTCTATTCTATCAAGTAGAATAGAAATTGGTGTTTATAAATGGATTATTAATTTCTCAGAGCGATAATACGTGAATTTGTAACCTATCTGGCATATATTGAGTTATCACTACGGATTCTTCTTAATATTTTATCGTTCATTTTTGAACATACGCTTCTTCTATCGATCTCTATGCTGAACAAAGTACTTTGAAATTATTCCGACTATTTTTTTATGTCATCTACCCATCTCATAAGTGATCTTCGTGGTCCTCTACCTTTGTAAGGTCTACAATGTTTGTACAGAGTCGTCTGTGTTTGTCACTGTTTTTGTTTTAGCATATCCAATTTTAGGCAAATGCATTATGAGCTGTCTGCAAGTTCCCCCATCATAATTTGTATTTCGTTGAATGGGCTCGCTATTATCACGATTTCTTCAGTTACAAGTTATATCACAAGTTATATCTAAATACAAAAAGAAAACCACAAATCTCTTTGCGCCTAAAAAACTGAAAATAGAAGAAAAATATTAACGCCAAAGAAAGACAGATCATACAGACATATTGGCCTGTAAGGATAGCAGGTAGCAAAGATATGTCATCTGAAGATGACCGTAATTACATTTTTTCACCAATGGATGAGAAAATTAAACAGTTCGGGAAGGAAATCCCTACTAGGAACTAAGAGAGGATGAAAAGAGAGACGCTATTAGAGAATGGCCATGTTTATCTAGTATAAGACAAATTTATACACATAAATAAGGTTATTACATTTTTGTCATTTGGCGTTATTTTTATATATTTATTCATGGTGAATACAAGTATGAAACAGATACAATTATGAAAAATATATGTATAATATATATATATATATATAATATATATATATATATATATTTATATATATATATATATATATATATATATATATATAATATATATATATATATTTATA